>LR736857.1:2538571-2640813 GCA_902654985.2 Oryctes borbonicus | reverse complement strand
CTCGTTAAAATTAAGCAGTCGTCGATTTATTATTTGCAAATAATAACGTCAGCAGAAAACCTTGAATTTATATATCAAAAGGTTACATCGTCTTTAAAGCTTAACGATTGATATTGTGCGAGCACAAACCGGAGAGAAAGTAGTCCTTAGTTGTTTGCAGGAAGCCTAACGGGGTGAACCAAAGCCCGGAAATTGTGTCAGAAGACCAACAGTAGCTTACGGAATAGCATTGGTAATCGACTAATGTATCGCATTTCAAACAATTTCCCTTTTGCGAAGCGAGTTATTTAAATGTTTGCCGAGGAAAGTGTGGCGTAATTGTCACCGTTGAGCTTTGCTATTATAAAGTTTCGCCTATGTATACAATTTGAATTTACATTGCCTATTATGGTTGTTGTATATTGCTTATTCTCGAAATTAGAAGATATAAATTGCCTGTAATAATCGTAGAGGAATATGTAATCGTGCAGCTTTGTAGATATAGGAAATAAATAATAAATTAAAGTAGGAAAAGGAGATCTCATAAATATATTTTTTTTAATTTAATGATTAAATGATCGGTTTCGTATGTTCCATCTTTATTATCGACATTAATTCTACACACTTTAAAGAAATAAAAATAGATAACGTGATGCCTACGTTTCCCTCCTACAGTGTTATCAAGTGTGAAGCGCATGTAAAAAGAAGATGCACATAGCCCAGTATTCCCAGCCCGGGGCTACTTGACTAGTCAAAAGGATGGCTGCTAAGTATTTTCGTAGTGTGAGCTTCCTACAAAACATCATTTTCCTGATACGAAGATAAAGTAAATTGTAATTTTGCATTTTTCTTAGATATTCTACTTCGCTCTAAATAACCCATATGAGAGAAATATAGGCACTACATTATCTATTTCTATTTCTATTTCTAATTCTAATCTAATATATTAAAAAAAAAAAACAGTGTAATTAAATAAATTACGAATAGCGTCCAGATATTTTGGACTAAACAAATTTAGCCTAAAATATTTCAGCCCGATGGTGTATGATGTAAATACGAAACCGATAGTATGATCATGAAATAAAGATATTTGTGAAATGTAGTCCCTCTTCCCATTAACGTACGTTTAACTAAATGTTACTATTTAAATTTAAAAAAATACTACTGAGAAATCAAATTCGGTAAAAATAATGAAAGCTCCATTGTCTGTAGTTCAGATTTACCCACGTCCAGCGATAACCAAATAACGGTAGGGACTTCGTGAGGCAATTTCTATTTTGGATGTGCGTGCAGGAAACAAATTCCTTTTTTTCTAATTTAGTATAGCGTTTTGTTAATATTATCACAATGAAACTTTGTCGCAGTAGAAAAACGGAGCACACCTTTTCCACACGAAACTATACATATACTATATAGTATAGTATCAGGTAATTGAATTAGCATCAATTTGCAATTTCTTAAGCCCTGTATTTATAGTAAATTAATTCTGGAAACTTTCTGACGTTTTAATTTATCACGTAACGTCACAAATAACGGAAAATTAAATATTCTAGATGCAACAATATTAATTTTACATCCGTATATTCTACATTGTATTAAATCTTTGCCCTTTTAACATTATTTTCGTATTTGGAAAGACCAAAAAGTTGCGAAGAGCCAAGTTATGCGAGTACGCTATGAAAACGGAATGTTGCTTGGCGTTACCATGATGGGGAGCCCAGTCGTTCTTGAACTTGGACGTTTTTGTGTCATATCCTCCTTTAGCCGTCTTAGCATAGCATGATAGAATTCACGGCATTGATCGTCTGACCTGAAGGTGTGGATAATCCCATAAATATCGATTGATGATCATCCGGAACGTTTATGGACATCAACTGATGTTCAGTTATTTATGAAATGTTTAAAATAATCAAATCAACAAATTTGTGTTTGCTACAGAGTCTTAGCGAGTTTAAAATAAAGCTTGATACACATATGTTGCCCCCTCGAATCGGCAATTGAAAAATCCCAAGTGCAAGGAGACACAACAAGGAAAGATCGTTCACCAACAAAGAATATTTCCACATAAAATGACGCCGTGACCGACTGAAAAAGGGTGGATATAACCCCACAAGGTCGTTTACGCGCGTAATTCAAATTTAGGGAAACTCCGGCTATCACCTTACCTTCCGGGAACTTGATTTTTCAATAGTTTCTCTTATAGAAAAATTCTAAAATCTTAGCATTCCCATTGTTATATTTTAAATTCTGTAGCTACTAAATAACATTGTATCTACAATAAAAAAATCAAATATCAACAGATATTGACAAGTTAAGTGAATTTTATGTTTGTGTAAAATTCTGGTGGATGCGCCAGACCGACGAGGCTAATTCTAGCACCAGGCACTGTAAACACACGTATATGCATATTATGGAAAGGATACACGGCAAAGCGGCAACTGGTAGGCTTGACTATAAAATCTAATTTCAGTAAGTGTTTCTTTTGTTACTAATTACGTTGGTAATTCGATACACATGTTTGCTGACAGTAATAAACGAATACGTTTATTACACCGCTAGCGTGCAACAATGTTAATATGTAAAGGTATACAGTGGCCAACTAAGAAGACAAGTAATCAATCGTGCTAAAAACATCGCTGTCCAGAAATTATACATTTTCTTCGATCATTAACAATAATAATCTACAACAAATTCTATTTTTAATTGGGCATTTAATATTAGGTTTAATAATTATTTTTCGTAATTATTAAATTAATAGTTAATAACTTTTTCAAGGCAAAATATGAAAATATCCTTAATTTAAATTTAATTCTTTTTTATTTTAGTATAAAATGTTCGCCTAGGTTTCATCACTAAATTAGTAGAGAAGCCAATGGTGAAACATTCACAGAGAAATGGGATACAAAGAAACTTTAAGCTGTAGGTAATAAGATATCTCCAACCAACGATAGTCCCAGGAAATGAATAACATAATTCATCTTTTCTTTATATTCTTTCCATCCCTAATTTTAAAAATTTACAGTGCTTGAGTTGAGAGTACCTCTATACTTAAGGTAGAACAGGCTATGGGATAAATAAGTAGATGGAAATAGGCTTTCACAGCCGTTGTTTACTGTAGAATAATGTTCAGGGCGTTCTCGGTGTCTTTGTTTCGTTATCTCATACTCTTTGTTACATACTACCGTTTATATTGATTTGTTTTGGTTTGATGAGCTGTTTCCGCCATGGTGTGGTTGCTTCGTCGTCGATCTGAAATTATCTTTCAAGTGTTACTGATCTTATATCTATTCTACGTGAAATTTTATAAATTATGAAGAATCCGAACAATTTCATATATAGACACAATCCAATATTCCAAAGGTCGATTTGGGATCTGATTTGTACGTGATGATCCACTTTACCTTCTTGAACATCAGAGCGTAGCTGTTTTTGCTGTTGACACCTCTGTAATTATAGAAAAGATATTATTGAAGTCATTGACGTAGGAAATTGAAGAGAGCCTTCACCATAACGACGATTGGTTCAAACAAAACAATCTCCATGTAAAAGTCGCAAAAACGAGACTAAGCACATTTTCTTTCAAAAGATACAACAAGCTAAGTAAAGTTCTTTGGTGTAATCGTACATTCCCATTTAAACTGGAAAAATCATATACAGACCCTTGCCTCTGAATTGCCTATGTCCTGCCTACAAAGGCAGCACTACGCACCTGTTAGGCTTATGTTGGCGTTAGAATACGGTATAGCATTATATTCTGGGGACACTGGTGCTATAGTTCCAAGATCTTCCGCCTTCAAAAGCACAGAACTACACAGCACAGACATATGTGTGAATGCTTTTAAAGCTGTGGAACACTTACCACACCATGCATTTTCATATTTCACTGTGGTTGTTTAGTGAAAGGCGCCACATCAGCATGGTACACATAGCATCCAGAGACTTCTGCTGAAGATCCTGCGGTAAAACAACAGAGCAGAAGGAAAATAGGGATATATAACAAGAAGCACCAGCCAACGACATCAATCGTCAGAAATCTGGTGAAGAAATTCGCATTTATGATCAGCGGAAATGTCAAAAGTAAACTGAACGACCGGAAGATTCAATAACTTTCCGCTATATGTTCAAAACTTTATTAAAGTTTTTATTACTTTTCTTTCTTTTTTTTTTCTTCTTTTTAACAAAGTCTTTAACATACATTTTTGAGATTATTTCGAAAAATATCAAAAATAAATGTTTGCCACATAGCTACGATGACTAATGTTTTCCGTTACAATTTTTGTTAGAATGACCTTCTCAATGAATTTACCCACAAACGTGTAACAATCTTTTTCTATTTCTGAAAATTAAATGCACTGCGAAAGTCAGCTTTTCATTTAGCATATGACATTTCGCCGAAATTCCAGAATAATAACATAATACCGACATGTGGGAACTAGTAGCCAATGTTATAAATCTAACACCATACTTTTGTGTGAGAAATTACGGCGTTCTGCTGGTCGAAATCGCACGTACGTTTCAGCTTTTCACATTCGGTGCGCTGCCATCAAACAGGTAAACAGAACCGGAGGCAATTGGCGTACCTGCTCGCTAATCACGAGCGCCAGATGAGCGCGAGCAAACGAAGCGACGGTAGCAAAGCAAAGCAAGCCCCAAACGACAACTTATTCATTTTACGCGTCGAGTGTAATCCATATTAATCATATAATCGTGATTAATGACGTGTTAAATACTGCGGTGAGATGGCACTCACCTATCAGGGATAGATATCAGTGCGACAGCGACAGCGTGACAGTCCCTTTTAATCAAGCGGCCGCCGATGATCGCATCAGTCACTGTCTCGCGTCCGATTGCTCCACGAACCTAATCCTTATCAGTTCTCCGCTTCATTGGACAGGTCAGCCTAGGTTCTAGCGTCTACTAGATTACGGTCTGGCCATAAATCAGCTGATGCTACATATTCGCGTGCGCCCATCTCGCTCTCTTTCCAAAGTGTGTGTGTTTCACTGCTTTCTCGTCGTTCCTGTTGATTTCTTTTTCTATCCATTCCGTACTACCACTCGATATGTACAGACACTTTACTCTGCAGTCTGTACAGTCTTAATGCATTTCCTGAAATATCGGAGGGACGACAGAAATTGATAATGTAACGTATCTGTTAGATTTAAACGCTTGTAACTTAAGAAACCCCGTCTATTGTATTGTTCACATACCACATAAAGCAACTGATTTATAAAATCAAGAAAGGTTAAAGGCTAACACTGTAAATTAATACGTTTTAATTCTTTTCCTTGGTATACTTGACAATATTTTTCTTTTCGCGAGTACAGATAGAAAAGGCATATTAGAATTAGAGCCTTTTTTTTCTCACATCATTCGGCAATACGGCACAAAATAAAAAAAATATAATAGAATGGTCATATAACAAACAATAAGAATTTAAGGAATTTACACAATTCTTCAAACAATTAACCCACGAAACGATAAAAGAAAATGATGTGATTACTTTCCCTTGTGTTGACTAATAGTTGGTAGTGACATTCGTGAAACAACGTGCGTGAACTTTGCGCCGGAGATTTGGCAATTTGTTATCTTAATCCTAAAATATTTCAACGTTATCTCACTGCTCCAATTAATTTTACAGAAGCTGACGTAATTTCGGGACGTATAAATAATTAGGCCGAAAGCTTTAAACCCCCGGCCGACCGTCGAGTTTGCCGCGCCGGCAAAACTTTCTCGAGCGAAAATACGAACGAACGAAAACAGCATCAGCTGTCCGCGAAACGGACATAAATATGCGGAAAGTACTTCGATAAATTTCTGCGTAAAGAGGTCTACATTACGGGCTTAATTGTATTCAAAGAGAGAGAGAGAGAAATTAAAGAAACTGTTTGGAAACAAGAATAATGAAGCGTATCCTTGTAATGAGTTAATTTGTAGGTTTAAGTTCAAAGATAACGCAGCAAGCAGCAATAAAACGTTGTTGAAGCAAAACCATTTTGATATCATTTTTGACAAGGTTGCAGAACAAATTCTTCGTTCAATGATTTTCATAGTTAGCTTAAAAGTGACCTGGTTAGGGAGCCTTGCTAATTATATGTGGATTGTTAGTGACACATCGTTTTTAAGAAAAAGGTACTAACAATAACGAATTGGTAATTTTGAAACAAACGTTTTTTTTTTTACGAATGGGAAAACCTTCAAGAGACGCCATCTGGGTTATTGGTCGCAAGTATCTACATCGATTCTCGATATCGCAGGTAGGGTCAGATTCTAACCGACTTCAAACTCCTTCTTTCTCCGCTTTGTACTCTGCACCGGAAACCGCTTTCACATTACTTCAGTGTAGAAACAAAAGTTTTATGGTATAACTTAACCTTAAATTTTCAGCACTGTCTCCACAGTCGTCTTCTTTCATTTTTGAATTTGTTACGCTTTCTAAACTGACATGATGTCTACAAACTTCGCGTGTTTTTTCCCTGTTTTTGCGTTTCTTCAAGTAATAGCCGAAATATACACTGCCATTCAGTGAAGTTCGGTCATACAATAAAAATCTATTATATCCCACTGTATACAATTATTAATACATAAAATTAGAAAAATATTAAGCATACACTCTTTTCTAAGGGATTAACGCCATAAATTATTATGTAAAGTAGAAATATTGCGACAACCACAATAAAGTCCCTTTTATTATCATTCCAAGAATTTCTCGGAAGTACCGATCTTTTGAAACGGGTCGTTTGGGATTATTAACGAACAATACATTTAGGAAATATACTGCAGTATCACTCTTGTTTATTTATCATAGGTGTAAAGACATAAATTTGCTTCATTTTACTGTTAAACGTGTGTTGGTATGCATCTGTCGTTTTTACGCGAAAGTTTTAAGAAAATTTACTTCAAAATGGCACGTGGCAAGCCTACCAGTCTAGAAAAACGTTCACGCATTATTACGCTGTTTGAAGAAGGATATTCGGGGCCACAAATTGCTGAAAAAGTAAATGTGAGAAGTTCAACAGTAAATGACATCATAAAGCGATATCGGACAACTGGAACTACAGAAAATCGTGTTCGTCCTGGAGCATCTAGGAAAAGAACAAAATCTGAAGATTTGAGAATTGTATTATTAAGCAAACGCAATAGAAAATTAACAGCGCAACAAATAGCAGCCGAAGTCAATCGCGGGCGTGAAGAACAAGTTCTGGCGAGTACGGTAAAACGTTGACTTCAGCAAGCGGACCTTCATGGGCGCATTGCCATTCGAAAGCCGTTATTACGTCGGGACAACAGAGCAAAACGGCTACAGTGGGCCCGTTCTCATCTAGATTGGTCGTTAGATGATTGGAAACACGTGCTTTGGAGTGACGAGTCAAAGTTTGAGGTTTGAGGAAGATCTAAAACCGAAAAAATGATCCCGGACTGCATTGGGCCAACAGGGAAGCAAGGGCGTAGTTCTGTGTTAGTGTGGGGATGTTTCTCCTTTGCTAGGACGGAAGATTTATGCAGAGTGCAGAGTGTAATGAGGAAGGAAAATTATTTTGCAATACTCCAGAATCATGCAGTGCCATCGGGATTGCGTATAATAGGCCGTAACTTTACATTCATGCATGACAACGACCCAAAACACAGTGCGTTAGTGTGTAAGAACTATCTAAAGGAGCAAGAAGAACAGCACACCCTGAAAGTAATGGCATGGCCCCCACAAAGCCCAGATTTGAACCCTACAGAGTTGTTGTGGGATGAACTGGACAGGAGGATCCGAAAAATATGCCCAACTTCACAAGAACATTTACGGAATATTCTGCAACATGAATGGATTAATATTCCACAATCCGTTTTAACAAAACTTATCGAAAGAATGCCTAGAATAGTTCGAGCGGTGATTAACAGCAAAGGAGGTTTTTTCGATGAAAAAGAAAATATAATGTTCAGTATGTTATATTATGCCAGAATAACTTTTTATTTATTTATTTTTGTCTTTTTTACCTGTACATACAATAACATTGCATTTTGTTTTTAGTTTCGTTTGTTTCTGTAACCTTTTCATGTTTTTTACTAACCGACCGAACTTCTCTGAACGGCAGTGTATATCTTTGTATTGAAAATATATTTTACATTGTTTTTTCGAAAACTGAAGCTAGCTGACTTCACGCATTAGTTTGTCTGAAAAGATCTTTTTGCGTGTTCAACTTAACAATAGAAAATACTTCCTATATGAATTACTTTTCATTAAATAAATACGTTTATGAAACATATTGATCTAATCTATAATGTAAACAACAGAATAATTAATGGATTAATTTATTTGTTTACGAAAATCATATGTGGCCATTTCTCCAGGATACAAACTAATGGTTAATGGTTGAAGATTCGCTGATTTTCTAAGTGGCTCTCATTAAATGAAGAAAAGCTCTTTAAGAATTTAGGAAATGACATGCTTAAATACGCATCTTGAATCTACAAGATTTCAAATGATTGCGCCATTACGATTAAAATAAGCAAGATTTCTATGTGAGAATGCTTGTCCTAATAGAATTAACCCACGTAGAATTCTACTTGAGATTGTACTAAAAGTATTTTGCTTTAATTGTGCATTCAATGAAGAATTGCTGTAGCAAACGCAGCAATTTCTGAAAAAAACAAGTGGAATTTTGCACGGGCTTTTAGAAGAAACTGTCGCTTTTAAAACACCCATTCAAAATTTATTTCGGCCACGAACTACAAGAACTATAGAATTACAACAGCCCCAAGACCAAGAATTGAAGATAATCGAAAAAAATATGTACTTATTGCAGAGTGTCTGTTCAACATAATACTAAACACTTTAGCATAGCACCATATTTTACAAAAGCTTTTTTTACTAAGAGGAACTCGACTGGATGAATGCAATTTCAACTATATACTATACATTTCAACGATCACCATTGGCATCTCGGGTTTTAGAAAACATAAAGCAACGGCTAAATGGGAAATGTTTTACAGAATTCTACTCGCAACAATTGTCATTTCAAATTATGGCGAGGTGATCTCGCAGACCATTTCGCTTGTCCATTATTTGAAAAGATTCTCTCCTTAAAGCGCTCTTAAAAAAACGTACATCATGATTAAAGTTCGCCGCTTTCCGAGACTGGACAGACTCGTGTTTTGTCGACTCTTGGCAACACGAGTCTGTCTAGTCTCTGCTATTTTCGTGTGTGAGGCCAACGTTAGTCATGAATGTTATGAACCGGCAGCTGGTGGAACCAGATATGTTGTATGTCGTCAAAATTATTAATTTTTTCCAAAACAAGCATTAATTCTTTCGTTGGTAGCTCCAAATATGCTCTACTTATTACGGTATGATCAATCTACGCTGCATCAATACTTTGCTTGAATTTTACTTCTCTTTTGTGGAGTGTAGGTTGCGATACACAATTATTTTCTGGGCTTTTCTCGGCAAGCTATGCAGGTAAACTCTTTGTTTGTCAAAAAAAAAAAATTCTTGGGGCTCGAAGTCAACTTTTTATAAACGCAACGAGGATAAATTTATATAATAATATGACAAAATTTTCCTACGCTAGTTAGCCTGCCTTTTGCATTTTCTTCTTTTTGGCTTATGTGGGAGAAATCGGCTATTAAATAAAAAAGAACAAATACCTAGTACAGCAATTCTTCCCAAAACAAAAGGATGTAGGAAAAACAAAGGACTATGCAAGAGGAATCGTCGCTACGCCAAATCTACGGCGTCGCCTCTATAGTTGCGACCATCACCGTTTCACTTCCCTAAAACAATAATCTCTGCGAATTCAGTGAGTGTACAGCAATCGCGCCAGATAGGAAAACGACCGTTTTCCATGGATTTAACGTAACCAACCATGTAACGCGGTAAATTATGGAAACGTTGGCGGCGGCAACGGATACGGCTCGGCTCAGCCGGCGGTTGGCTGGGCTGGTTCGCCAGCTTCCTAACAAAATAGCGCAACTTAAATGTTGCATAAATAATTCGCGGCGGAGGTAGTGAGCAGAACGAATTAATGAAATATAAATATATTTCTTATATTATACTTTCGGCGAGACGCGCCTGCGGGACTACCTATTACATGCGTTTGTAATCGGGGGAACAAAGAATGCCCGGGAGCGCTATCTTGTTTGCACAAGTGACTCGCACAAAGCTCTATTAGTACGCGGCTTATGTCATCATAATCCGCAGCGCAGCCCTGACATGTTTGTGCTATATGAACTGTACAATCGCGGAGGAACTATGGCTCACTTGATCCGACAGCCGTATTGAACCTATACGCTTATTGTACGTATGTTTCTGGGACTGCAATTTACCAGCGACAATTAAGCTTTATAGAGGTGAAATTTTAAGTCGTCCCAATTAGTTGCTACTTACAGAACTAAAACCTGAAAATTCGCATCAGCAGATTGAACCGCTGATGCGAATTTTCATTCTAATCTCTGAAAAGCATCGTTTTAAAATAGCAGATAAATAGATTCATTTTTTGCGAATTTTGAACCTTACGTGTACATTTAAATTAGTTATATACATAGATAAGATACACCTACAAATCCGCAACTTTTAAAAAAACTGGAGAATTAAAAAATGAAGGTCTTAGTGAAGGTGACCCAACAAGAACGAAAAACAAAAAACAAAATTTTGATTTAGCCATGTGTGAATTATGTTTAGATAAATACCCTCCTCGGCTTCGTTGGCACATTTACGTTCTTTTAATTAAATTTTCGATCATGATTAGATATAACCGTGGCTGGATTTCAATGATACAGCGTCTTCTTCAACGCTTGGGTAGTCGTGGCCTTGTTGACATAAACTTTTGACTTCAAAAGACTCCGAAGAAAGGAGTCATGGCCCAATACAATGCACCATTGTGCACCGCTTGTGCATTTCCAATAAGTTGTCCAATAGTGCTCCCGCCCAAAACAGTGTCAAACAGTGACACGTTTGGGATGTATTTCCTTCTCATCAAACGCGTGTTCCGTCATTCCAAATGTAGCAACCCATCAAAATGAAAATGGCCACGAACTTTCTTCGCTATGCATGATTTGCAGGTTTTTGTGTTCTTAGATCAGGTGAATTTTGTGAGCATGAAGATGCAAATCTTTCGCTGTGTGGTGCTTCTTGAAGTGTTCAATTCTTAAGTACGATGCCGAATAAATGCTCCCGGAGTGTCGGCCACGTTTTGGCGAACAGCTCTGACGTTTTCTGCTAAGCGGGTCGATAGTCTGACATCAGTAGTCGACCTTATCGATTCGATCCTTCCATAGCGGTAATGGATTATATGTTATTTGAATCTGGTGCCAATCGACCGTTTCGTTTGTCCAATGCAAGTGCAATATAGAAATTAACAGCAAACAAATGCGTAGGGGTTAATTTTTAACTTCATGCTAACATCATGTATAATTCCAGGCGGAAGCAATTTCCACATTATAATTACTCCCGTATTCCATGTAATTGGTTATAATTCCTTAATCAGGATTTATGCACTGATAGCAACTGCTCTCAAATAGGCTAGACCTTTTCAGATTAAATGATAAATCTTTAGATTTATATGACCCCCATTAATTAAATCATGAAACAAACCTTAAACCTAATTTTTGCTCCTTTGTCCTTATCCTGTTATTTATGTTAATATTGCGTTAGGCATGAATTATAAACAGATACTTTTCATTAACTTTTGCGTGAAGAAAATCGCTAAAATAAACGATTTGGATTCTCTTAGAGGCATGTTTGTCTACATTAAGAAGTGATTAGATGGTCCGCCAAAGTTCTTATAGTTTGATAAAGGATCATTATCCCTTTTCATGCAATATTAAAATCAGTAGAATAAAATAGGTGGCACGTACGGAATATCCTCTGTAAGAAAGAGACGAAGCAGGTATAGCAGTTTGTCTTAATAAGCTCAGAATCATATTCTTCGTTTGAATACCGTCGTCCTCTGCAATTGCATTCAAAGGCTTATCTCAGTTCAAAATTAACCACAAATAATTTGTTTTCTCTTTATGCAGTTTTTTCTCTTTCGTAGGAGGAAATTAAAATGAATAAGAAAATAATGTGTTTGTAATTATTCGTTTCGCATCTACATTTAGAAGCAGACTATGCCAAGCCTCTTTGATCTTAATAGGGCAAATGCACCAATGCCGGGAAATCTTCGCCAAAAGCAGCTTCAGGAAATGGATACAAAGTTTAACCATAAACACTTTTAGAAATTGTTAGGTACAACTACAAGTTCTCAAAGACTACGCAAAAATTACGTTATCTATGGTGGGTCTTAAGCTACTACGCACCCAAGGAAACATAAACTAGCAAAAAAAGCAGCGAATATACCTACTGTGGCTTACAAAGAGGCCACCTAAAACTAGAAATTACAAAATTAGAGGGAAATTGGATCCAGACTTGGTGGTGCCTGGTAGCAAAATATACCAAGACAAAATTAAGCAAAAACATACACATCAGTCTCGCCAAATTGTTGCTTTTTAGCCAAGGGAATCTCGGAAAACTGGCAGGCTTATTAGTTGGTGATGCAGATCTAAAATCTAACTTACATAAACTAGGAAAAGGTGAAATGCTGTCGCCAAGAGATTGTGGAGACAGGAGAAAACATTACATGCAAATATGTGATCGTTAGTAAATCATTTCAATGATCATCCCTAATACCTACCGAATTAAAGTACAAAGATCCTAGAGTCATATCGAAAGCCTTCAGTTGTTCTAACACAAGGCAGGGACTATTACAACAGATCTATTCAGATTGCAGTGATTAAAATTATCAATGCAGCGGTGTGTACCAAAGATAATAATTATTATTATTATTATGGTTATTTGACTCTCCGAAAATGTAACACAAAGCTTGTTTTGTTTAGAATTACATGAAAACATAATATGTAAGTTTCCCTTGTCCGAAATATCACAGTAGAATGTTTCAATTACATTATCAAGACCAATATCTATACGCTAAAACTTTTTATCATTTTTGCAACGTAAAACGCGCGTTCAATTACAGAAAGACCACTTCGTAATAAATTTTCCTCAACAAACGCGCTCAAAAAACAAATAAAATGGAAACCAGACGAACGGAAAGAAAGGGACCCGATAGGTTTTGCTTTTCTTCGGCGTCCCAAATCTCGATTCCTTTTCCATTTCATCATGCGATTCGGGTTCTCCTTTTTAAAAGTATCGACTGCTTTAAAGTTATATCGCCGGATATATCTTTAATAAAATGTTTGGATATACACCATGATGATGCTAAATAAAGTTTCATTCGCGATTGTAAAAGTTGTGAACCCAACTTTTCCCTTTTGTCGAAGTAAGCTGAAAGCGTCGAATTTGTATGCTTCCGTCGGATTCAATACAAGAAAAATATTTTCTCCGATTGCCGTACGACCCGATATTCCATCGTCATTAACGAAATACAAAAACAGGTAAATAACTGTAGGAGGAATGTAAATGGATTTTTCGTGTTGCTTACAAACTCGTTTTTTGCGTTACATTCAATACGTTTGTTTTTGTAGGTTTGTATTTATTTCGACGTTTCGTGAAAATGTAAAATACATAAATACATAGGAACAAAAGAGGTTATACTTTAAGCGAAAAAAAAAAATAAATTGTGATATATACATAGATTTGTGACGAGTGGACACTAAAAAGATCTCTTACAACAGAATCCACACAATAATAATAATTCGACAATAAACATCTCGAGAGTAGTGGCCTTATTCATTTATTTAATTTTGTTTAACAAGTTGCAACATCTTTTATATGTTATTTTAATATTACATGGTAGTAGTATTCTTGATTTTTTCTGACAATTAACACATGAAATTGATGCACGTCAAAACTTAGATGTTGTATGTTACGTTCTCCTGGTTTGAAAAGCAATGCCACTAATCGTCTGTTTCGGTATATTTTTCTTGCTACTGCCTCCCCATAAAAGCACAGATAGTGCGGATCTGAGCGTTGCATGATGCATAAGCGAAGGAGCGACGGCTGGCAGTCGTAGCAGACGAAGTTTGAACATGAATTAGAGCGATACTTGCATTAAAAAAGGCAAACTTGTATCGTGTATAGCGGAAATGTATCACCCTGTGTAAGCTATACAAGGCTTATCTTTAAAAGCTTTCTCTCTAAATTATTCAGAGAAAGAATTGTCTTCCGTTCACACACTAAATGGGCAAGCTGTACAGGGAACGTGTAGTGGGCGATCCAACGGGGTTTATAATAAATTAAAACTTGTTGTAGTCGCTGGAGCCTATAATGTATAAGATGTTTTAGTTCAAGGAGTTTCCAAACATTGTTAAAAAGTCGTGATATAAAGAAAATATACACACTTACCATGTTAATACGAATAATTTGAATAACTATTTCGGTAACTAAGCAGCCATCTTCAGTAAATATTGCCTGCTTTACTATTAGCCACTTAAACAATTTTACAATGGTCAACAAAACAGTTTCACTTTGATATAAATGCAAATTCAGGTTAAAAAACAAATTTCATAATTTGACAAATCACATACTTTAAATATCTGAAGCGTCTAAATAATTGAAATATTTGTTTAACTTTTCCAAATGTTTAATATGGGACTTTTATGCAAAACATCCAGAATATTAATACAACATTGGCAATATTTCATTCATCAACAGACGATTTAACAGAAACTCAAACTATCTCAATACATTGACGTAGAAAACAACACGTGGATGGAGACAAACCAACGGAATTCATGAGATATAGTAGAAAATAAACAAACACGCTATTTGGTCGCCTATAATAAATCATGTTGCTTTGTTTTGCATGCAGTTCAAAAGATATATAAATATTGCCCTTAAAAATAAAGAAAAAATAGCAAAATATTGTGGAAATTTACTAAAACACCCTCCACATCGACAATGTCATTATCAACGGTGGCCGCATCTAATAGCCTCCTCATCTACATAATTACACCGTTAATTCGACTCTATCACTCTATCTTTTTTATATCCGTCCAACACAACTACAAGAACCTAGCGACGACCAGTAGTCCTCTTCGATGAGCGAGAGGAGGACGACGTAATTACGCAGAAAATCCTAAATACCATTAACGATGGCGCTCCTCTTCTTATATTCTTCTTCCTTCACAGGACACAATCGGCGTTTTTTATCGATTAACGTTACAGAGCAGTTACACAGAGATAACGCGAGGAGCTCATCTCCTAACGTATTAGTGCCCATCTACGTCGAAGTGAACGCGCACGTGTGTGGGTAGAAATCAAAGTGCTGGTGGGTGCATTAGGGATTGGGTCTGTAATGTCCCTAGATTACGCCCGTATATCGGATCCTTCAGCTACCACAGCGACTAGTAGTGTAGTAGAGGAGTAGTATTAGTAGTGCTATCTCATCTCAATTCATTGGGTTTGGCGTCTTAACGGTATCGCCTTGCCTCCTCCTCCTTCGACTTTCCTTCTTCCGTGTTCACCTCGCCGCTCTTCTCCACTTCTCCTTTTCTTCCATCTCCTTTGTCTGTGGTCTTATCTTTAGCAGGATAGTTGCGAGAGAGGTGGTGTTAGAGGTTATGTGAAGGAATTCCTAGATCTTAGATTTATCGTTAACAAGGAGTTTAAACAAATAAGACTTTAATTCTGCTTACTAAATTATAATTAACGGGAGGGAAAGGGAGATATGTGTTTACATCCAACTATACTTTCAATCACTCTTTTTGCCCGGGAGGAATGCAAGCTGCGCAAGCTAGCAAATCTGTTCAATCTGATTACATGCCGAGAAAGTTTTATATAATAGATGAGCAAAGTTTCCTAAATTTTGTATGTATTGCTAATGAAATGGACGAATATAGAATTCCTTAATCAAATGAGGCTTTGATGGTAAACAGATAATGACATGATTCCTTTTATACAACTAAGAGCCATATCGATATTAGGAGAACAAGAATGACCTCGAACTTCTGTCAAAGTTTCGGAAAGATTCATCGAGTTTCGAAAGCTGTTGAAAGTGGGCGAATTTATATGCTTATGGAACCATGGAAAAAGAACAATACTAGTCAATGATTGGATTTCTTTTTAGATGGGAAAACATGTACAGAAATCAAAGAGAAGCTAGATGCTATTAATGAATTCAAGCGTGGCTGTAGATCCGTCTTTGACGAAAAATTTCAGATCGTTCCAATGAGGTGACTATATGCGGAAGATATGATCAATAAAGTTCATGGTAGCGTGTTAGCAGACCACCGAGTGAAGATTAGAATCTTCACTCGGTTCACCAGATTCAATTGGGATGTTAGTCTAGTAACATCCCAATGAAATGGTGGAATATAGAATTCCTTAATCAAATGAGACTTTGATGGTAGACAGGTAATGACATGATTTCTTTTATACAACCAAGAGCCATATTGATATTAGGAGAATAAGAATGACCTTGAACTTCTGTCAAAGTTTCGGAAAGATTCATCGAGTTTCGAAAGCTGTTGAAAGTGGGCGAGTTTATGTACTTATGGCACCATGGAAAAAGAACAATACTGGTCAATGATTGGATTTCCTTTTAGATGGGAAAACGTGTACAGAAATCAAAGAGAAGCTAGATGCTATTAATGAATTCAAGCGTGGCTGAAGATCCGTCTTTGACGAAAAATTTCAGATCGTTCCAATGAGGTGACGATATGCGGAAGATATGATCAATAAAGTTCATGGTACGGTGTTAGCAGACCACCGAGTGATGATTAGAATCTTCACTCGGTTCACCAGGTTCAATTGGGATGTTACTCTAGTAACATCCCAACGAAATGGTGGAATATAGAATTCCTTAATCAAATGAGGCTTTGATGGTAAACAGATAATGACATGATTTCTTTTATATAACTAAGAGCCATATCGATATTAGGAGAATAAGAATGACCTTGAACTTCTGTCAACGTTTCGGAAAGATTCATCGAGTTTCGAAAGCTGTTGAAAGTGTGGGCGAGTTTATGTACTTATGGAACCATGGAAAAAGAACAATACTGGTCAATGATTGGATTTCCTTTTAGACGGGAAAACGTGTAGAGAAATCAAAGAGAAGCTAGATGCTATTAATGAATTCAAGCGTGGCTGAAGGTCCGTCTTTCAAAGTTCATGGTACCGTGTTAGCAGCCCACCGAGTGAAGATTAGAGTAACATCCCAATTGAACTTGGGAAAAGCACCCTTAACTAAAAATTGAATATGAGAAAGCTATCGACGAGATGGGTGCTGAGTCTGCTGACGTCTAATCAAGAACAAAGTCGTGCGATAACTTCAGAGCAATGTTTGCGTATATTTAAGCACAATACCAGTGAGCTTCTGCTGCGTTATGTGACTGTAGATGAGACCTATGTAGTTACGTAATTACACGCCAGAAACCAAAAATGAATCGGCAAAATGGGTTTTTCCAGGAGAACGTGCACCATAGAAGGCGAAGACGATTCTATCGGCCGGAGAAGTTATGGCGACGATTCTTTGGAATTCGCAAGACATCTTAATTTATTATTTGGAGAAGGTAAGGACAATCACAGGACAGTACTACGCTGATTTGTTTGATAAGAAAAAATTAGAACATCACTAGATTAAGTATAAAGGGTTACAAGGACAAATAAATTTATTAAAACGCAAAACGATTGCGTTGTCTTCCTTAACACAGATATGTATAATATACCTAAAGCCGCACCTGTTAAAACACGAAATCTTCTTCATGTAAATAAGTATATCCTGTATTACCTCTAGTATATATTTCTTCATGTTAGTGGCTCCTGTAGTGCAGAAGTAGTAAAGATAAAAACCACATCCAGTGCGCTTGTATGAATTACATATATTATCCATAGTCTCAGTAGCGATGGATGACAATCGTAATATTTCGCGAGGGCAGTTTTTCGATAAAGTGGACCCAAGCATATTTCTTTCTATTTAATTCTATGTCTAGCGCCCGCCACACAGGATTCCCAACAGCACTTGCGGAAACTTTAATTTTAAATAGTTTTTTAATGTGCGTTAGAGATTTAGACTTCTGTAGTGTAGTTTAAATAAATTTTTGCGTTAAGTACAAATATTTTAAATAAATATAAATGTAATATATATAAGTAAAACAATGCAATGATGAGTAATTAACGAGGATACTAATTGTAATTTTGAAAATGATTAAAATCCCAACAAATGTTGTAGATATAACCTTGGTCCGGACATAAAAGCTTTGCTTTTTTTCATTCGGAATAAATAGATACAACAGGCACCGCTAAATATCCTTTGTGTATTTCCTACAATTCCGTGTTCGTTTTTCATGCCATGCTGCCATCGATTGCTGCATAAACTAAACCCGTTCGTTAAAGCAATGGCCAGCCAATTATTACACGAGCAAACGTATCGCCGCACATTCTGCAATTACAATGCAAATGCGGAATTTTTAATTCCAATCCTATAATATAAACTAATTTAAAATTTAATGACAATCGATGTCGAGTAATTGCTTTTATAATAATGGAAGATCCGACTATCAGTATATAATCGTGGTGTGACCACGGCATCGGTGGTGAGTGTGGAAAAGAGTGCGCTGCAGCTGCAGGAGCGCGGTAACATCGCATAATAGTAGAGAGACTTTCTATATTCAAATCAGCCGTCGGCTATCATTGAATAATATTTCCATTTGCGCGCCAGATCGAACTGTGAAAAGCTATGACTCCGATTATCGGATTTAAATAAACTCGCTCTTGTCCGGGGATTAATTGGTTTTCGATAAAATTGACAGGTGGCGGTCACTCCAGAATGACTAGTTAAATTGCAAGCATATTGTATTTGAATCGTTTAACAGATTTGGTGTATTTGCCTACCCTCTCCGACGTAATAATCCAATACTGCGACCAGAGGGAGAGAGTGCCGGTTCAGTTTCAATACGCTTTTGTGCGATGGAGAAATTTCATTCGACTGGAAACAATATTGATACAGGTGGCTGCTTCGACGGGAAATTGTGTATATGCAGAGTTCATACGTTTTTTTCTCCGGTTGTGTAATTTCAGAAATTATTACAAAAGCAGATGGAAAACAGTAAATAACAGAACATGTGTAATTTTGACTTTAAGGTATTCGACCATTCATGTTCACTTTTGGTCAAAATTTGGTTTGATACGGTTTTGTAGAGTTCATGAGTAGAGTGGGCAAATTCGGGTGCACACCATCGGCCTAGCTAACGAATGGACTCTTGCATGAGAAGGCAGAGATATATTATTGCGAACGGTGCCGTTCCGGTGCTAGATACAAAAAAAAATTTAAGATGGTTTTTGTAGATTATGAACCGATCTCGATAAATTATCCCCATGTTACTGAATGAACTCGGGAAATTGCCATCTCTAGTCATATGTATAAAAAAGAAAATCGAGAGTGTATGTAATTCGATGACTAAAAAAAAACTAAGCGTTTTCCGTAACTTGAAAAAGTGGAGAAACGAGATGAAATAATTTTAACATAAAGCGCGTTTCCAAAGTTATTTTTGCAAAACGCGTCCGCCGTGAAGAGAATATGTCCTTGTATAAAGAAAACGATTGCTCTACGTCTAGTGATGTTATATTTGCATAATTAAAAAAATCACGATCCTGTGATCGGGATTCAAAAAATGTTACAAAATAACATCCGTGTTTGAACTTGATTCAATTCTTGGTGCCTTTATTTTTTTTTATTATTATTATATTTATGAATAACCTGCCCAAACATATTCCTTACGGTAAAATCTATCCATATACTGATAACTGTTGCATTATTGTATCTGATTAATTAATTCACTCAAACTAAAGGTAAACATCGTAATGAAATGTTTCTCTGATTGATCTCTCAATAATGTTGAGTTTAATAATAATTGCTAAACAATGTAATTTATTGGGTACTTTCCTTGATTGTAATCTTGTCCGGGAGGATTAATTCGATTATATGTGCACTAGCCTTCAAAAAAGCGTATCTTTCAAATAAATACTCTCAAGGATATTATCAGTTGAGGCATTATTGGATTTATATTACGCAAAAGTATATGGTGTGATTTCATATAATATTGTTGTCTGGGGTCAAGCAAGCGATATACAGCGTGTTTTCGTTTTGCAAAAATGAATAAAACGACTGATATGTGATATTTGATCTAATTTTTCAATACAAATAATTTAAACAAATTTTTTGCGAAAGTGGAAGTACTGTAAATGTTACTATAGACGCAGCTAAAGATGTTATGCCTTGTATAATAACATATACAGGAAGAATAACTGCATGCCAGCGGCATTCCGCATTCCAGTAAAAATCTGTTTAGATATACATAAAAACATTAATCAGGACAAACTCATTATAGTTCATTCTTCCCTTGATATGTTCGTAATATAAAATAAAGATAACATAAATAGGAGTATATATTGTAATGTTTTAAATGAGGGAAAAAAATTAAAAAAATGATTTTTCTGAATTAATTAAATTAATCGTAAGGTCTGTAGATCCAGGAGAGTCTCTAAAACACTCTCTTGGCAATTTAAATTAAAATAAATATCCATTAATGGAGTTTAACGAGCACTAAATTTGAAAAAAAAAAAAATTAATCTGGAATTGTGAAGTTTCAGTGCACGTTACGTACTGGAATTCTGCGTATTTTTAAACCACTAAACTTTGTATTCACAGTAGAATTTACGCTGAACACTTAAAGAATGGGAACACAGCCAAACAAGTGTACCTGGATGAATATTTTTACTAAAAGTGGGAAATTAATTAGTGTCTCTTTTTTAATTTTATTTTGACAATAAACTTCAATTAGCCTTCGTTATTGTAAAAATAGATTAATTTTAGAGGACAAACTGCCATGAAGATCTGAACTCTGACAATACCAACAACTAACTCCCAAACATTGAGTTTTCATAAAGTATACGATAATTTATTAACCAGAAATATTTATTTTCGTTGTACGAAAATATTTCATCAAAATTGACGATTTCGAAAATAAAGAAAATATACAAAAGACAAGTTATTTATCCATTCCCCCAAGATCATTGTTGACTGGACTTATATTAATATTCTCACACCTTGGCGGTTTAAATAGTAGCCAATAATGGGTTCATCTTACAGATTTCCAGTCATGCATAGGAACATAAACTTTCTGCTTTTTAAGTTTTTGGTACATCATATGCTCAATTTTGCTTTAATTAAAAACCAAAACGAATTCAAAGAAATCAATAAGATTACTAACTTTAATGGATTCTTTGAAGATCTACTGTATAATATGATAAGAAGAGTAATGATTAGCTAAATCACCTGGATCACATTAATAAATCAGGAACTTTCAGATTTTTTGTAAAGATTGAGATGAATCGAGCAGATAAACGGATCAACGGGAGTTAATTAAAAAGAGCATCTGGCTCATTTTAAATCCAGAAGATCTGACAAATCTAGTGTTGTCCTACATATGCTTGAGAAGAATCATAATCTTAATAATATAAAGACAGTTAAGAACATAAACAATGACGTTTAATTAAAATATTAATATTTATAAAACCAAATACATTTTAATGAATTCAGATTTAGGACACACAAATTCCAGCCTTTATACTTCGTTAAATCATATATAACCTCAGTCACTTTAGCGTAACTTTAAAAATGTAAAGTAGATTACTTTTCATTTACATTGTTAGTTCAGTTTGACTACTGAAAATGACAGGTGAGTATCGAAACGTGCGTCCTATGCAAGTGAAGTTTATGGTAACGGTTTTAGCGAAGTGTTTCAGTGTTCCAGTGCCACATTGCGCGACATGATTTAATTCATTCCATGTTCAATATTCTATTACTTAAGAACATTTTTCAATAAACTTATTGATATAATGAAAGTTTGAAAGGAGCACATCCTAAACATCCTAGACTAGAAAACTCAAAATTCCTAGTTGGATGTTTTATACCTAAAGTTTGAATCTGTTATTTAATTATTTTAATAAAACTTTGTCACCAACTAATTGTTAGCCGCGCCACATGCGAAATGAGCTGAAAGCGCTGTCTTAGGGCGTTAAAATATTTTACAATATGGTGTTGAATCTTTTGATGACATTTTTATTTAGGTCTGCTGGCGATACAAATTCCAAATGCATCATTTCTCCTTTACTTTATTTTTGCAATAATTTTATAAATTCCTTAAAATTTTTGAGATTAATCTTTAGCTCGAGATATTGTTTTACTAAAGGATGGGGAAAATGGCCCGACGAGAGGGGGGTGCAACTGCTAGATTGTTCCGTGGGCCATGGAGTTCAAAGAAGCCCCATGATTCTTTTAAAAAGAAAAGATAAACCTGCAGAATCGGTACCTGAAAACGTAAGAAAATCATGCTTTTATAAATTCGAAAAGAATAGAAATTGCTAAACGCTAAATGGCTAAACATATCATCTTTTTAGCATTTTTTCTTTTCTATTATTGTCTTTTTTATTCTTTAAGTTTAAGCTAAGTAGTTGTTTCAATAAGAGTGAGAATTTAAAATGAATTTTAGAGAATATTAAATCTTATGTCAACTTAATAATTCTAATAAATGCAGGGATGATAAATACGACGTCAACAAAAAAAAATTATGAAGATGTTTAATAACAATGACTATAATGATGTTTAAATTAAATTAAGTTATTTTTATGTTTAGCAGTGCAGTGAAATATTGGATTTTTTTTTTTTTTACTAATTAATTTTATTTTATTTTAGATTCCGATTGTTCTCTTCAATAGTCACTTTTCTCTGTTTTTTAACACTTGATATCCTATAAAATAACATCCAACATTTTTAGAAATAGACTTCCTTTGTAAGCATTATATATCTTGCTTCTGTTTTATAGATTTTATTTTTTCATTTATAAAAAGAAATATTTAATGAAAATGTTATTTTATTTTTAACTTGAGAAAAAGGAGTTCCCAAACCGCAAAAAATAAGTTTCACAGATGCTACAGATGATATAGAAGATGAAATCAATGAATCGGCCAAGGAAGTCTGGCTTCTATAGCACTGAATAATGTTTTTGGTGGGCCTATCAGTACCTTAAGATGAACTGAAATAAACATTTAAAAAATTCCTGGTAAATCAATATACCATTGATATCAGGGAAGATCTTGTAATGGGGATTATTTGGTATCTGTTCATCAAGCCAAGAGAGAATCGACCATGACGCAAAGGAGCAAACCAATCGATTATAATGATGTGTATCGCAATTTCACCAGGAAAGAGGCCAGAAAAACACATTGGCTTAGCAGAATAAAAATGCCATAACATCACAACTACCAATAACTTATGATTTGTAATCATTGTAGTATTAAATTCATTGCTTATTCTTTATACACTTTTATTATTGTTTTCATTATTATTCTTTTGCAGAAGCAGCTCTCCTCTTTTTAATATATTTGCAAGTACGTTTGAATGTAAATGGTAAATGAACAATTACGACATTATTGACTTGTGTAGGTGAGGTACTAGTCTTGTTCCAGCAATAAATAGCCCCCTCGATGGCTCGAGTTTTATTTCAGACTAATGGATTTTATCTCATATATTCGGAAGGGAGACAACTTTTTATTACCTAATCGTATCTTTTTTTATTATTCGGGTGCTTCTATAATAACTACCTAACTGTCTCTCTTAAGGAATTTTCTGTTTCTGGTAAGTTAATATAAAAGAATATCGGAAATATTAAGAGGAGTAAATGATATTTCAATATTTATTATACACTCTTTATTGATTATTAAAAAATAGATGGTAATTTTGGTCCAAACCAATCGGCTAACGTACAATCCCTCCAAACAAATTGACCTTTCCAATTATAATTTTCCAGCGCCAAGTACAAAGGCGCAACGGCACCTTCCTCAACCGTCATGACACCGTTGTAGTTAGTCATATCGGTTGCCACATATCCGGGGTGAACATGATTGACGTATATATTGCGCGAAGGCGACTCACTGTCCAGCATCTTTTGGTGAACAATACTTAAAGCACTCATCCCTACTTTCGACACGCCATAAGCTGATTTTCCCCAAGTGCTCCCAATATCTGGATCCTCTTTAGCGGCTCTGTAGAAAAATTGATACATTCAACAACTAATTTAAATAATATTATTGTATCTTATGCATACTTAACAAATTCGTGCATTAAATCGCTTATTTTTGAAACCGTTAGATTTGGATCAGCGAATCTTTTCCGTATTTCTTCTGAGGGTACCTTAGCTAAATGCCCCAAAGATGTCGTTACATTAACTACTTTCGCAGAATACCGCAGCAACGGAAAAAGAGCTTCCGATACCCTAAGTGTTCCAAAGTAATTTATTCGAACGCTATGTTCGGCTTGTTCGCCAAACGATTCTGTAGCTTTTACCTGGGAACAAACATATAATTGTAATACGAAATTCCGTCTATTAACTAAGAAATACTTTACACTATATGCAATGCCAGCATTATTTACGAGTATATCAAGACCTCCATGCGCTTTAGAGATATGTTTTTTAAATTTATCGACGCTTGTTTGATTATCGATATCTAGTTGATGATACAAAGGCTTGTAACCCTCTTCCTTAAGGTTATTTATCGCTGCTTCGCCTCTAATCACATCTCGACATGTTAAATATACTTTTCCAGGGAACTTTTCACACAACCCTTTAACAATAGCAAATCCTATACCTTTATTAGCACCGGTTACCTATAATTTACAATGAATTCGAAACACTTTGTACTAATACACTACGTAATACTCACGACGGCAATTTTTTCAACTGACATTTTCAAATCAAACACTCAACAACAACTACTGTAATAAAGGTATTTATAAAATTATCGAAGGACTATAGCTAAATTAGTATCAATTATCTATCATGTGTCAAGATAACACGGCACATGTGTTCTCCGAGATCTTACATAATTGTAAAATGTTTACCTTTTGCATGGTATTAGTTGTAAATGGCACTTCGTCATCTTCGTATAGTGATACGAGGAATATCTTTTAAGTTTTTACGAAAGCAGGTACAAAATTTTCGCCATTACGTGAAATCCTGGTTCCAAGGCCTCAATAGTTTCTTGAGATGATAAAAGTCTGCGTCCGCGCATTTTTTGTTTGACATTCGTTAACAAAAAGGAAGTCTTTAGGTGATTAATCAGGCGAATACGGGTAATGATACATACAATTCGATGTTTTTTCTGCTTGAAGTAATCAATTGACGCGTGAGAACTGGCAAAGCAATAATAAAGGATGCTTTTCGTGATTTTATTAATGACTTCAGACAAACAAATTGTTGTATATTACTTTCCACTAACTGTTCTTCAATCCTCCAAAGCAATACTTACCGCATGTGCAGTACAACAAAGAAATAAGCAATCGTTTCAGGACAACAGTGGATTGTTGCTTATTTTCTCTCCAGCTCTCTATCTCACAGTAAGACACACGCCGATTCTCTTCAATTATGTTTGCACAGCAATGATTTTTTTTTTTTACATAACAACCGGTTTTAGTCGGCCTTCGCCAAATTCATCATTGACAGAAACACGACTCATCAAATTCTGGAAACCAGTTATAAATAGTCTCTTTTAATGGTGCTTCGTTACCAAAGGTTTAGATAGTTCTTACATACTAACGCAGTGTGTTTTAGGTCGTTGTCATGCATGAATGTAAAGTTACGTCCTATTATACGCAATCCTGATGGCACTGCCTGATTCTGGAGTATTGCAAAATAATTTTCCTTCCTCATTACACCCTGCACTCTGCATAAATCTCCCAGCAAAGGAGAAACATCCCCACACTAACACAGAACTACGCCCTTGCTTCACTGTAGGCACAATGCAGTTCGGGATCACTTTTCGATTTTAGATCTTTGGACATAAACTCGTCGATTTTGCCCAAAAACCTCAAACATTGAGTCGTCACTCCAAAGCACATGTTTCCGATCATCTAACGACCAATCTAGATGAGAACGGGCCCACTGTAGCCGTTTTGCTCTGTTGCCTCGACGTAATAAGGGTTTTCGAATGGCGATGCGCCCATGAAGGTCCGCTTGTTGAAGTCTTCGTTTTACCGTACTCGCCGAAACTTGTTCTTCACGGCCGCGATTGACTTCGGCTGCTATTTGTGGCGCTGTTAATTTTCTATTGCGTTTGCTTAATAATACAATTCTCAAATTTCCAGCTTTTGTTGTTTTCCTAGATGCTCCAGGACGAACACGATTTTCTATAGTTCCAATTGTCCGATATCGCTGTATGATGTCATTTACTGTTGAACTTCTCATATTTATTTTTTCAGCAATTTTTCGCCCCGAATATCCTTCTTCAAACAGCGTAATAATGGGTGAAGGCTTTTCTACACTGGTAGGCTTGCCATGTGCCATTTTGAAGTAAATTTTCTTAAAACTTTCCCGTAAAAACGACAGATGCACACCAACACACGTTTAACAGTAAAATGAAGCAAATTTATATCTTTACGCCTGTGATAAATAAACAAGAGTGATACTGCGGTATATTTTCTAAATGTATTGTTCGTTAATAATCCCTAAACGACCCGTTTCAAAAGATCGGTACTTCCGAGAAATTCTTGGAATGATAATAAAAGAGACTTTATTGTGGTTGTCGCAATATTTTTACTTTACATAATAATTTATGGCTTTAATCCCTTAGAAAAGAGTGTATGCTTAATATTTTTCTAATTTTATGTATTAATAATTGTATACAGTGTGATATAATAGATTTTTATTGTATGACCGAACTTCGCTGAACGGCAGTGTACATAAAAGTATATTAACTACGTCGATCAACTTTGATATTCATTTAGTGTAAAAAAAAGAAGTAAGAAAACCATACCTAGTCCAGCTGTAGAGACAATAAATGTATTTCTTGGTAGATTTTGAAGTTTTTGTAGATTTTCTTATTATATGTAAGTATTTAATAGAGATATATGCTAAAAGTCGTTTTTAGAACGCCTCTTTTGTAAGGGAAAAGGGATGTAAGGTACTGGTACGGTCAGGTTTCAGTATTTTATTAAATTAAATAAAATATCCACCTATCTACACTCCTGAAACAAATTATAAGCAAGTATGTATGCTGCAGACCTTTAACGTTGTTCATAATTTGATCTAATTGTCTCCATGTATATATGTAAACTAAAACATTCGCTACGTGCTGGAATTCATTATCAGATTAATAAGAAGTTGTTGGGTAATCTCAAACTTTGCTTGTTTTTGACCTTAATTTCCACATTATCTACTATTATTGACGTTAATTAAAATTAATAGTGATTGACACTGTTCATACATGATATACAGGCTGTTAAAGCGTAAAATGTGAAATACATTTTTCTCTGCTTTATTCCTTGTGGTTGCCATGTTTTGTTTGCTTTGAGAAATAATAAATTTATTACATAATTTGCGAAAACACTGCATACTGAAGATGTAACTAACTATACAGAGCGCTAATAAAATGTGTCACAAACCTTAAAGGAGAACAGTATGGCCCAAAACTCTCAGAAAAGTCATAGTGAATGGTCGGCTTTGGAGTTACCAAGGATTAATCTCTCTTGTAATATTTGTGCATTTTTTACGCTTATCTCTTATTTTGTCCCCGAAAGCTTGCATTTAATTGTCGTAATTGACGTAAGTTCTGTCAAATATATAGGAGCATTAAAGTTTACGTGATACCGGCTCATTTGGAAAACAAGCCCCTAATTCCGGGAAATCAAGATCGATCTCCACCCCAGAAGCCAAAGAAATGATTTTAGTGTACAGCAGAATCTGAAGACAAATTTGAGGAGAGTATCGGTCTAGGTAGCAATTAGTGTTCCTCTTGTTTGGAGAATCCTCCACAAGCAGTAACGTAAAGTAGGATTTGATTTCTTTTTCTGGAGATATTTGAAACCTTTCATATACACTACGTCTGTAAATTATATCGAGGATGCCGCCGAATCTAAGCCAACGCAGAGGTATTTGAAAGAGTTGAAAATCCTGAAGATCTCAATTGAGTTTTTAGCTTTGTTGTTTGTTCATAAATTGCAGGTAGCACATCAATAGCAATTGTAGAAATGTCTTTCGGGTGATGTCGCGTAGTTAAAATTTTACTTGACGTTTCGCTGACCATGCTGTCAGCTTCTTCAGAAGATTTCTAAAGATTGGTGTTGTTGTCTCTTGCTCCTCGTTATATATCTCATTTCTGTTCCGCTTTGCTGATCCATAACCGTTCCGTTCCGCTGAATCGCGTCGTTCGTTGTATGACGACTCCGTAGTGCTAACTTCCAGCAAGCAGCAAAGCGGAACAGAAATGGCATATATAACGAGGAGCAAAAGACAGCAACAGCAGTCTTTAGAAATCTTCTGAAGAAGCTGACAGCATGATCAGCGAAACGTCAAGTAAAATTTTAACTACGCAACATCACCCGAAAGACATTTCTACTATGGATTACGGTCGTGAAAGCCTGCACTCAACTATCAATAGCAATTATCCTAAATAGGAAGATACGCACGGTACTGATATGCTGGGGTGCCCTTAGTAACATTAATCAAGTTATTTGCATTATATCTTTAAAAACAATCTAAATTCATCTAAATTGTCAGTGATTTCTATTTAGGAAAAAAAATATTTATGAATATTGCAATCTGTGTGTGTATTCTAATAAGCTGCATAGACGAAAAATATATTAATGATAAGTTTAATCTCCCGTTCTTTCAAACAAGATTTACTGATAATTTGTATTTGATTAACAACATACGTTCAAACATACACATTTATGTGTCGGTAAAACTCTGATAATAAATAAAAAATAATCACAGATGTATTTGAAATTGAGGTCATTCACATTAAGTCCCTGTAATGCAGTTCAGATGTTGTGTTTTCTATTTTTTTTATATCTTAATTTTACCCTAGCTACGAAGCTAGGAAGAATGGAATTCACCAAAGGCAATAAAACGGATGTAACGTCACTTGCGCAAGTTAAGAAAACTTTTGAAAAACCTCGAAAAAGAAAAACACCTGCTAAATAGATATGTTGCAATTCTAGAAAATTTCAATAATTCTTCAATGGAGGCATCATTAGCTGAAATTTCAAGGTAAAACTTTTGAAAAAGCTGTGGCTACTATAATATTTTTCAGAAATCAATTTTAGTTACATGGTAGGTTATCAGCACTTCACCAAACCTTCCGCATTAACTACGTAGGTTATCTCCATTCAGATATAAAATTATTTTCCTTTATAGAATTACTTAGAATTTACGAAGCTTAAAATACTTATAACAAAATTCAAATCACTTTTCTTACCGGTATAAACATATATTTTAAATGCAGTTTTAGATGCTGCATGGAAACGGTGCTTTTGTTTGGAAAATTCCAACTCTAGGATTGCACAAGCAATGCCAGAACGCAACGCACGAATAAATTAAGCGGGAAAACACTGATAAATGAAAAACTTTTCTAACTGAAACTCGACTGATTAAACGCGGAGATAACCTAGGAAATAGAAACACCTGGTCATCCTATTAAACTAAATTACGAACTTTTCATTTGCAATGGCGCTGCAGTAGATTTTTCAAATAGTTCTACTGATTAAGTATAAACACAGTCTCACCAGGGATTTGTTCTGTCGGCTGCGTATGGCAGAAACTCCAAACTGAAGATCTTGCTTTTATATTATTTTCAGAGCATGCATACATATGCGACAAACTTTGAGGACTTGGATTATTTTGACCACAAAAGTCCATGTGAACATATGTCCAAAGCGACAAAAGATGTTCAATAATAAACAGGTGACCTGATATGCATTTTGTTTATGATATTGCAAATATTAATTCATTTATAGCTAAACGTCTTTATAAGGAACGATACCCGAATAGTGTAATCAGATATAATTTGATATTTGTCAGTTTTTACTCCTGGATGAAACGGGAAATTTAAAAAAAAGCTGCTATAACGAACAACTCCGCAAAGTTAGAACTTCAAACGTGGAAAAAATGATACTAAACGAAATCGAGGAACATACGTACTATAAGCACCGGAGATACTGCTTCTGATGTAAACGTATGTCACTCCACAGTATGAAAGAGGAAAATTTGTAACCTTATCGCATTCAACCGGTACAAGCGCTTTTACCAGGTAGTTTCCCGCTAACATTGGCTTTGTGTCAACGGATGAAAGATAAAACCATACAATATTCTTACTTGTTAGAACAAGTATTCTACACCGATAAAGCTTCTTTCTTCAGACATTTTATTAATTCCCACAATAATCCTTCATCAACCCCAATTTTCTGTTAACGTATGAACCAGATCTGTTGAAGATCAATTGATGGACCAACATATTTTACCGATGAGGTTAAATGGAGCAGTATGCTGTTATGTTCTTGAAGAAGAACCATCACTTCTACTGGAGGAACTCCTGTATCAATTCCAAATGTACTTTATGCGGAATGATGCTCCAGCACATTTTAGTTTAGTTGAATCGATGGCCGACAAGGTCCACAAGTGTGTTCCCCTCGGTTTCCGGATCTAAACTCTTTGAATTTTTTTCTTTAGTTATTTCAAAGCACTGGTTTATACGACCCCCATTAAAAATATCGATGAACTTGGAATCGCATTTTTGCAACATTTGAGACGATTTGAAACACTTCCGGTATTTTATGTAATGGAGGATACAAATCATTTTCAACAATCACTGTATGCACTATTTCAGATAGCAGTGACAGTTAATTAATTACTGTAAATATTGCGCTTACTAAACATTTTTTAAATTTCCGCCGAGGTTACATACGCAATCACGGAATCCTTATTACGATAATGTCCGTCTGGAGTCTCATTTCTTAGTAAAGCATGGCAATATAAAACGGAAAATCCCAGTCCAGGCCCGAACGATGCGCAACAGTGGCTCCAAGTAATTTTCCAAATACCAGAAAAAAGACAAAACAAAAAAAAGGAGAAAGCGCATTCAACCACACCGTCCGAGAAAGAGCCGAATAATTCCGGTGTAAAATATAATTTTCCGCAGGGCGCATAAAAATGTCATGACATTAGTTTGACATTACGAACGAATGCGTACCACATAATGTTAACAGCAGCCACTGTTCTAATAACTAGGAAAAATTGTTATGTATTATTTAGATAGCGGTGAACTATAAGAAGAAAACTATAAAACTTCTTCCGTTTTAACATTTATTCCGAATGAAATGATGATTAAACAATGATAATAATAATAAACATCTTTGGATATCTGGTCAAATACGAGTCAATGGAATGTGCAAATTTGGTGGTTTGCTAAAATACTTTGTATATCATGGGACTTAGATATTTAAATTTTGTAGATTCTACGAGATAATGCAATACAGCCAATCTTTAAATAGGCAAACTCTCTCTCCCCTAATCTAGACTATCGTCTATTTCCATACTTCATTATCTTACATCAAAAAAAGTACCCAGGAACAATAATCAAAATAATGCTAATACAGTGTCCGCCAAAAGAGTCTGCACCATATGGAAACTGTTTTTATTTCTTTAGTTTTAAAGTAACCGTGTTTGTAGTTTGTCTGTGCATCATTAGAAACCAGCAAATGTTTCAAAATATTTGTCCCATTGTATTCGTATCAATACGTAAATATCATAAAAATTTAAAATGTCCAAAAGTGTCATTATTGGGTCAAATATAAATAAATATCAAAGAAAAAGACAAAAATCTGGGTAGAGAACCACTCTGAGCAACACTGATGACGTCGGAATGTACGGGAAAAACTAAAGCAACAATTAGAGATGAAGTGAAAGGCCATGGTAGTGATATACAAAACCGATAGGCATTAAATTTGCGCTACTTGTATTATATTTTTTTGGCGCCATTTAGTGCAAAGAAAAACCCTCTAGGAAGAAGCGAAAAAATGCGGATACAGTTTCCAAACCAACTCTTGAGCAGTTTTTAGACTGTTGAACTCGAGCTGACTGCAATGCTTCTAACGGCTTTGGGTAGCTGCACATATAAATGCATCGTCGAACCAAAATAATGCTAATAATAGCTCCTCATGGATATTAATAAAATCATTTACGGCAAACGCAATATGAGGAGAGAAACACTAGCCAACGGACATGTTTCTGTTTGTCCGGCGTCATCAGCATTGCTTCAAGTGCTTTTTTATGTCATACCGCATTTTGCGTCACAGTTTGTATAGGAAGAGAAGTTACAAGTTTTTAAAGTTTCACCAGTGATTTCTGTTCTAGATAGGACATCTTAGAATAGAAGAATCAATTTTCTTAGAGCTAACAAAATTTTGTTTACCAATTAATGTGAAGAAACTAAATGGTTCCATAACTTTATTGCTTTTGTTCATCATAATCTTTATTTGTCTACAAAATATCTTTGATGTATATAAAAATATAAACAATATAAATCGTTTAAACATTTAAGCAAGGATACAAAGTAATAACAAAGCAACACAAATATTACTACATCGATAATTCACATCAAGCCATTAAGGTAGATCTACAATAACATTAAGATAAACTTTCCTACATTTTTAACTAACATCGACAAACATTTGCATACCTGTTTATACAAACTTTAAAGAAAATTATTGGTAAATAGACCTACAAACTAGTTCACGTCGCAATCACTACGTCAAAAGCAGCCAACGCTAATATTAACCTGAAGTAAATCAAATCGAACGAAATTAAATTTGAAAGTGCAAGGTACACACGTTATTGCTAGCGCCACTAAAACCCAGGAAGATTTAATTCAATTTTAATATGTTCAACTGTTGTACGTTTACTGATTATTACTTCTTTTTTTCGTTTTAAGAGTGGCAAACTATTCTAAATTAGAAATTGAAGCTATGTTAGCTAATTATTTTGATAAAGTTACGTATAAAGATAAATAACTTGATTTTTTTCACATTACAATGAATTGTCTTCAAAAAAGTTATAGCGTTACCAACAGATTATTACATAAGTTCATAGAATAAAAAATACATAAACATGAGATACTAATGGTCACCTCACCTATATTCGTGTGTGATTACTTTATTTACTTTGCATGGGTAATAGTCCTAGGTAATGTAATAAATAGGAGGTGCAATATTCTAGGATATAGCCGATGCCGAAACATTAAAGAAAATGCCCATTTATCCGATAATTCAGTGTAAATAAGAATGTAATTACAAAAAAGAAATTCACCGAGACATGTTTCCGATGAACATAGCTTAACGTCACCAGCAAGTTATTACTAGTAGCAGAACCTTTCCGATATAATAAGAAAAAGATATGAACAATGTTTAAATAGTAATTAATAACTAAATACTCTACAAGGATTATTTTCCCGAAATGCGTTTAAAGACACTAACATTTATAAATATAGAACATGAGTCCTATTACAACACCAAGTTTCTGAACTTAATAACTAAATTGACCCCAGTGATTGTTTTCATGAGTCAAACACATGAAAGTCGTAAAAGAAAGATACTCTTTATTCCAGATGCTAACACGTCAAGATTTTAAAGCGTCTGCATAGGGTTTAGTATCACTGGTATCACGTTTTTTTTAAATCTAATGACAGTACACCTTGGTAATAAAAAGTATGGCCACAACATTACACGGACTCAAGAACCCTGCATGGCAGAGTAATTCCTTTCGTAAAAAGAATTTACTTTTGCTTGTCGTAGATCTTGTAGATGCTGAATAACCGCAGTCGCCTTCAAGTGGAGACACCGGTCTTAGTTATAGCTAGCTAGAGCCAATGCGCTCGCTATTAAGTCACTAGTGCAGCTTACGCGCGTTAACACAAACTTAATTTATCTTGTTTATCTCGCAGTAAACATATTTAACCTAGAGATTCCGTTTTCTTTCTTTCAGGGTGTGACGTTTTGAGCTTAGAGGAAAGTATTTCAATATAAAATACAAAATTAAAGTTTTGGGAATGTCGATATTTGGTTATACAAAATTATAAAATATCTTTGAAGACGTATAGCTTCCGTTTATATTGGAAGTGGATGTTAACTTTCTTATTTTAAATGGAATGTCTATTATTTTAGAACAAATTTGGATTTCCCGTGAAATTCTTAAACAATATTGTGTATTGTAAACAACACATAAGTATCGGAACCCTCCGCACCACACAAGTTTAATTTATTATATAGTAATATAATAATTAGTCCGGGACGGCCGTTTCGGGGACACGAACAGTCCTTATCATCAACCGGTGACCGAATGATGTGAGAAAAAAACTTTTTCTAAAACTAAACATGCATGTACTATCCCTACTGCTTAGAACAGATATCCTTTACAAGTGCCTATTTCTACCTCCCGCACGCCTTGAAGCTACGACGTGCGAAAAATAACATGTATGAACTATCCCTTCTTCCGAGAAGAAATATTGTTTTACAAGTGTCTAATTCTACCCTCTACGCGTCTTAAACTACGACATGCGAAAAACACGGCCAGATGGACGGGAAGATCTCTTTTATAACCCAAAATATAAACAAGTGCCAACCTACTGCAAAAGGTCAAAAAGGACAGAGTACGACAACGGTCCGTTTTCTCGGTTCATCAGATTTTTATTACTTTTTTATGTAAACTGTCTTGTACGCATCTAATTCTCGCGGCGACGTTACCTTTTTAATCAATTTTAAGTCTTCTAATTTAATAGTATGCCCGGTTTCATTTATATGTTGTGCCACGCTCGACGCATCCAATCTGCCGTAGTGATAATTTCGTATATGTTCTTTGAATCTAGTTTCTATCGCTCTTTTTGTTTGACCAATATAGGCTTTATTACAGTGACTACATTCAATTTTATAAATACCCGACCTTTCTCCCATTTTCGGTTTATCTTTAGGATTACCGAGAAGATTTTTAAGTGTGTTGCGCGAACCGAAGCATGCGTTCATATCTTGACTCTTCAAAACCTTACCCACGCCTTTCGATATGCCGTGAAAGGGGAGTTTCACGAATTTCTTACTATTAGTTTCTACCAGGGTTAAGGTTGTGGAATTTCTTACGTAAAGCCTATGTTGGGCTTTCTCAAGCATGCAATCGACTTCTATAGAAGAGTAAGCGTTATAAATAACTACGTTTTTTTATGAATTTAAGTTCTCTGTTAAATCTACTTCTACTTAGAGGGAATTTAACCAATCTATTAATTAAGAAGCTAATCGCGGCCATTTTGTGTTGTCCACAGTGGTTAGAATCGCTCATAATGTACCTATTAGTATTGGTTTCCTTTCTATAGATGTCAATTTCCAGTTTATTATTATTTTTAATCACTAAACTATCTAGGAACGGAAGTTGATTGTTCACTTCTTCCTCTACTGTGAATTTAATGGTTTCAAATTTTGAGTTTGAGGGTCGCGAGAAAATCCGGGATATTACTTTCCTTAGTATCAAAAACCGCGAAAATATCATCTACGTACCTATGCCAAATTCTAGGAAAATATGTGGCATCCGCTCTCATACCTGTCTCAAATTTGCTCATGAACAAGTTGGCTATGAAGGGGGTCAGGGGGTTGCCCATTGTTGTACCTTCTAATTATTCATAGTACTTGCCTTCAACTTGAAAACAATTTTGCTTCATCCAGAGTGGCGTTAATCTCTTATATTCTGCTATTTTGGTATCTTCAATACTGTTGAGCTTTAAGAGCTCAACTAAATACTCTATGGTTTCAGGGATCGGTACACTAGGGAAGAGTGAACAAACATCGAACGATACTAAAATTTTCCCATCTTCTAGTTTGATATTGTTTACTTTATTTACAAAATCCAATGAATTTTCTACTTCGAGGCTGTCTGCTTTGATGGGTAAATTTTTGTATTCATTTACTAGCCATTTGGACAGTTTGTACGTGGGTGAACCTATGTCTGAAAATTAAACTTGTGTAGCGCGGAGGGTGCCGATACCTATGTGTTGTTCACCATACTACGCCACAGTCCTTGCTATCATTATTAATATTGTGTATCTATACCTAATTTTACTATTTTGGAAAAAAATAGTTTTTTTTCCATAAAGTTACAGTTCCACTATTAACTTTAATTACTTGTTTATTATAGACTATCCTGGTTATGGAAAAGTTGTTCTATTAAGCTGTAGAAGTTTCCTGTTAGTAATGCCTTTCTCAATAGATTGAAAATACAATATAACGTGTTTAAAATGACTTGCGTTCTTTATTTAAGACATTTTCGCTAAATTTAACTTCATCAATCCATTTATATTTCTGAGAATTTTATTTTATTATTATTATTATTATGGACGCGTTCGTTTTTAAGCAATCGGTATATAAAATTGAATGATTCCTAAAGTAATAACCGTCTAATGTCGCGATGTACGTTCACTTGCCGCTTCGTGACCGTTTTACCAATCTCAATGTAGCAATACTCGCCGGAGCCGGAAAGTATTTTTAATGCAGCTATTTTTCTCTCATCATCGAAGCGAAAACAATGATCCACGATGAAGAGCGTGCAGCCATAGAGAAAATGGGCGAAACGCTGCGAATAGACGAACACCAGGAGTCTACTTTACTACCTACATACAATATAGTACCTACATGGACAAATGGACGTCGGGAGGATAGATTGAAACGCAACGGCGCAATGAAATTGGCTTCGTTTCCCAGTCATTCATCAGCTGCTAATGGCCGCTCGTTGCCGCAGGCGACAGGTGGTGTTGGACTTACTTTAAATCACTACGAATTCCGAACAATTCGTACCTACGCGGATTGTTAATCCATCAATTATCTCTAATTTAATTATATTCTGGGGTTGAAGTTGGGACGGCAGGGTGGGGCGCGACAGGCGGACATCAGAGAGAAGAAAATTCCGCCGGATATTAATTTCAAACGTCAACGTCGAAGCGCTAAAGGAGGCGGTGGTTTGATCAATCGACGTGAAAAACAAAAGGACACCGAGAATTGTCTATATACAAAAAAAGATGATATATTATCGTATATACGACAGAAAATTAAAAATCTATATGGGAGTATGTATATCTGTCGCTATGTTCGTATACAAATAAAGCGCATATATTGAGGTTGTACGCATAAAATATATAGCCCGTAAATCGTATTTATTATGAATTTTATGAAAACTTTGCTCTTGAATGGCAGACAATACACGGGTTTTATGGTTGCTATCAAATCCAATCTTCACCAAGCGCTGTAAATAATTTAAATTACTGGAATACAATATTTTGACATGGATTTTTAAAGTGAATCATAAGGCAAATGTATGTGATATAAATAGGCATTTTTAGTAATAGCGTCTTTCGAAAACCTTATGTTTAGCTAAAACTGTTCCAAGGATCAAAATTTATTTACTGGATTTAAAAGATTTAAAAATAAAGAACAGAATTCAGTTTCTTCTGAATCTCTCAAGTAAAAATTAGAAGACGGCCCCTTCCGAATTCGCCCCACACATAATAAATTTTCTTAATTTGAAATTAATTTTTGGAACTATTTTTTTTTGTTTTGGTTGGATTTTGATTTAATTGTTATTTGGTTCAATATTTCTAGTAACCTTAAATAGAATCAAACTATAACATTTTCGAATCAACTAAATGCTTTTCGTGATTAAGTTTTGTTAGAAGGTAAGGCAATATTTGGCTTTTCCCTCACATTTTTCTAATTCATTTATGCACCCTCATCTTACACATGTCTTTGCCACCAGTTTTGAGGTTTCTCATCTTTGCAGTTTTAGCAGCTGGCTTGCATAGAGGGCCTTGGGTCTCTGCAAAGACAAGGGACGACATAATAAATTTTGGTAATAATAAATTTGCACTACTTGCACTTTCATTTTGCCTTTTCTAAAAATTGCAGGATTTTTCCCCTGAGTGATAAATAATCTAATTTATGTATGTATTTTCGCATTACAATGTATGCTGCAGTAGAAGCATGCCCTGTAATTCCAAAACAATATGGAGACAATATTTTATTCTTGCTCTCTTCACTTTTGTAAAACACCCAAATTGCCGGCTGTTGCTTTCTTTCGGGTCCATAGGAGTACACCTGTAACATATACCAAATGAGATGATCGATGCGATCCAGTGTAAATGTGAACCATGGCACGCAATTTTCTTTTTGAACTGAAGCCAAATTCTGGGAATTATGGGAATCGGAAAGGCACAAAGCTTACTTACTATCAAATGTTTCTCTAATATGGTGTCAATTGCTTTCACACCAATTTTCGAAGTTGTTTAAATACTCCTGGCAATAGCACGTCGGTCCTCTCCAATGAAGTTGCGTGCAAGACCAATATTCTTTTCAGGAATCGTCGTTTTTGGCTTAGGAGCTCGAAAGTTGTCGTTTAAGGAAAGTCGACCACGTTGAAATTCATTGTACTACCACTTTACGGTAGCGATTGGTCACCAAACACGGGATTTATTTCTTTAAAATATTTTTTGCGACTTAAGCCCAGTTTGCTCCACCTTCTATACATATTAACAGTTCCATAGAGGTATTATTATGGTTTAGAAGGATTGGGTTTTTTCTCTTGACATAGACATTTAATTTTTGTTGCTACAATGACTAAGTCTTTCTAATAACAAGATAAACATCACACTGTGGTTTTGGTATGCCCTTGTATTAGCCTCTTTCAGAGCCATGACGATTCCAAGAGAAATATGCCAACGCATTAAGAAGATATCGAACAATACATAAAGAATATGATAAAAATAAATTCACGTAGCTTTCGCTGAATAGCTATGTAAAATCTTTTCGACTGATGAGGATAGACTGAAAATAATCCAAATACTATTTTTCGGTAAGGCTTACATGATATCAAGATTACTGCTTGGTGTGACTACTTCAAATTTTCTAATGGACAAGCGAAAATAGCGAATGTTGTAAGTTTTTATATTACCAATACTACAGATTTGTGCTATTAACAGCATTCTTTTTATGCAAGACGGTGCTCCTCCCCAAATGGACAATAGTGTAAAGACACCATTACGCAATACGTTTGGCAACGGTATAATTCCTAGGCATTTTCACAGTTGGCCTTCTATGTCACCAGATATGAATTGGTTATGTAGTTACCTCAAAGAACAATACTGGTAAGAAACTGCAGCAATCGGAATCACACGTCGTAGGCAACATTCTTGAACATGCTCTTACTAGATTTAGAAGAAAGTTTAAGTTGAACATCATAGTAGTGGTCATATTTATTTTTTTCTCGTTTCTCCTTTTAAAAATGGAGCCCTATTTCTTTACGAATAGTTTGATGCTTTCCTCTATGCAGAATCTAAAAATTTTGCTCCCGTTTCAAACTGGAAACTCGCCCTAAAGCTAAACCTCACGCATTCCAATAAATTTATTTTAAGCTTGAAGCGGTTAACCTCCTACTTTTTTTCTTTTTTCTTGGTAATAAACATATGACAGAAAACTTCTATGTTCATCATATAATAACATATCTATTATTCCTACATCTATTAAAAAAAGTTACTGATTTATAATATTGACAAATATGTAGAATGTTAAGCGAAATAAAAATGAAAGTCATTTCTCCTCGTAATTCCTATTTCCATCTGTATTGAATGTATGCGAATTTCGCGTGATATTAACAAGAACCATATTTTTATTAATGTAGTTTCAGTTTAGGGAGCAATAAGCATGCGGAGCCGCGTGTTACTGGCATGTTGCTGCACATAAAGGTTTAAAGCTGCTCGTGAAATAAAACAGCGTCGGTACCGGTATGAGATCGGCCGTCTTATACAAAGATCCCAGTTGACTTTTGCTTTAGGCATCGTTAATTTTATGTAGGAGCAGAAATTCGGTTTGCATATAGATCAAAAATTAAATTTACAGGTTCTTTTCTATTTACCTCCTTGTATTCTTGGAGGTGCATGTTATAGCGCCGGCTATGGACAGAACTCATGTTTGTAGAATCAAGTTTATTGCAGAATAATCAACGTCTGGTGTATAAAAACGACGTAATTATCCTACATGCGCGCTATCTAGATCGTTTTTAATTTATATGGTGATTAATTTTATTTAGATTAACTGCGATTAAGTGACTTGCAACGCAATACTGTATATTGCACTCAAATAAAATACCATAATTAGAGTTAGAATTGTAACAAGCCCCGCCTAAGCAGTCCAAGAACTGCTCGAGGGATGGCTTGATGAACAGTACCAGATTTGTATCGCTGCTTTCTAAACAGCACGCATGTGTTTCTTGGTACTGAAGAGCGCCAAGAAATGTCTAACTAATCAATGCGAATGTTACGGCATTAACTGTGAGGCAAATAACGGCGCAACGTACTCTCGGAACCACGCTGATGACACCGGGATAGGCAGAAACATATCCGTGGGCAATTTCCTTGCATTGCTTTTACCCTAAATCATTCCAGCAGTACCATGAGGAAGCTATTTTATTTATTCAATAAGTTGGATAAGTACCTATTCTCACACCTTGACTCTGGCGAAAGAGGCAGGAGGCAAAGAAACGTATACTGCCTGATTAAACGCCATTTCGCCATATCGTCAGTAACGTCGTGGAGAACAGTAACACAACTGCGGCCTGGTAGAAAGCCCGACTGGCTCAAAAGCAACAAACTACATTTCGAAAGGAAAGTACAAATTTGACCATCGATAATCCGCACCAAAAGCTTTGACGATGCTGGCAGTAAACTAATAATCGTTGAATTTAATTTTGCCCTTTTCCAGCACCGCGGAAACACGCTATGAACCAGGCAAAGATGTACTAAATGGCAAAATAAGCAGGCAACGCATCGTAATCAGCCTCATGCTGCATCAGATTCAGCAGCACCAGATGAGAGTCCCAAAAGAATGTTCCATACGTCAGTCTCATTTATTAATTGAAAATTAAATTCAGCAATAAAATTGAAATGTTTATTATTTGTTCTTCTAAAATTAAATGGTAGAAAAAATAAAATGCTTATTGATTGCGTTATAATTTTTATTTTTATGTTAAATGGAGCTATGAAGAATACTCCATATCTTTCTTCAGTTAGCATTATTTTTTCTTTCCGAATCGCAAGTGTCGACTGATTACTCAGAGCTTTATAATAGTTAACGTGACCCAGTTCTTTGGTATCTCTCCAAAGCATTAACTAAATCATTTGGGATAAATATGTAATCAAAGTAGGCTTTCGTTTATTTGCAACAAAAGACTTCAGAGGCATTAAATAGCAGTAAACTTTCATGGCCGGAGTCTGAATTCGTACTAACAGTACGTATTTCCGGGCTTGTTGGTCGTGGTCTTAAGCTGATCGTCTATGACGATCAGCGAAGCGCCAACTTCGTTCACCAGCTCAAGACGACGGTCAAGCCTAGAAATACGTACTGTTAGTACAGACTCACCAAAGGCATTCATTAAACAAAATTATTTTTGCCGTTAATTTCACAAATATCATCAACTGATAGCCTGAGGGTCATGCATGATCTACGTTAGACAAATTTTTGAAATAGGAGACAAAATGCTTTATCAGGAAGAGTACTTTTTTTTAGTTTTTAGTATTTACTTACTTTAAATAAAAGGCCTTTCAATATTTTCGTTATTTACATCTTTATTTGCATGTACTACGATTTCCAAATTAAAAACGATAGAATGTTTCTTAATATTTCTTTAATGTTTGATTTTGAAATTCAAAGAAAGGAATTACCCTATAGCAATAAACATAATTCAAGGTAGTATAATATAAAAGCAAACGCATCCAGTTCTTGAGGTTGTACAAAACATCACAGAGTTAAAATTTAACAACACAGCTAATTAGTATCATCAATATTATGCCAGAAAACACTGAGTTAATTAGCGAAACCACTGCGAGCCGATAATGTAAAGAAAGCAAAACGAATTCGAAACGAGGCCCCAGATAGGTACGAAATGAGGTTTTCATGGACGGATATAAAAATTTTCGTTCGCGGGAAAATATATAATTATCAAAGTTGTGGTTCAGTAGCTATACGCCTTGAATTCGCTGGAACATTGATTAGTTAATAAAAAAAAACTTTCAGGCAACTCTCCAACTTAAAATATATCTTAAATTGGTTTGAATTCAATTTTAACTTTTTCATTGCTACCATTTTACTTTTCGTCCGATTTTTCCTTTTTTCTTTTCTTTTTTATTTCGCCTCACGTAATTGCAACTTTAGCGGCTGCGGAATTACGGATTGAATGAAAGAAAAGTGTCTTAGATCACAGTTTCTTTAAGATAATAAGTTTGGATTAATTTTACGAACGTTTTAGGTGTCACTAAAATGGGGGGGTTTTCCTAGAAGGCACTAACGTCTCTATCTCTTGCAATAATGCTTCCTCTATTACTCTCCACAGTTTTACTGCTAAAAGCTCCAACTGCCACCAGTTTGCGGAGATAATCCCCCCCTTCCTATTTTCCTTCAAATGTAACATTTTATTTGTTAAAAAAATATAAAAATGCCTTGAATTTATATGTACAGGGGGATGAAAACATGTGCAGAAATTAAAGAGAAGGGTGGATGCAGTTTATTTATTTAAGGACAATGCATCTTCAATGACTGCCATCAGAGACCGATTTAATCTAAGCATGGCCGAACATCGTGGAAAATTGTATATAAGAGAGCCATCGGATCGGTGAGATGGATGTCGTGTCTGCTGACCATTTCATTAAAAATTGAACCGCGTAATAACTTCAAAGCAATATTTGGATATGTTTAAGCGCAATTCAAGTAAGTTTCTGCGGCGTTACGTGACTATCGGCATAATGGGTTTTTCCCGGCGAACGTGCATCAAAGAAGGCGAAGAAGGCCCCGCAAATTTTTGTTTGGAATTCGCAAGACACGATCTCAGTTAATTATTTGAAGAAGGAAAGGACAACTGACTTATTGGACTAATTCGACGCTGAACTAAAGAGAACGAAGAAAAAAATGCTTCGCCATCATGATAACGCCCCGGCCCATTCGTTAGCAAATCTAGTCCAGTTACAGTACGAATTAGTGTCTCATCCGCCACATATACCATGGCTCGTTATCCAAAACATGAAAAAATGGCTTGGGTTGGCGCCATTTTCAAAACAGAGGCCTGTTTAGCAGAGTTAGACAAATTCTTTTTGAATAATTCCTTGAATATAGAATTATACCGTAATTCATTAGTGGTACTTTATTTAAAAACGCCCTTATAATTAATAATAATTTTTTTTTTACGAACATCACTCGAATAACGTCCACCAAGAAACTAATAATAACACGTTTTAATCCCTAACTTACAATTATAATACAACTTGCTTAAAATTACATAAAATTACGTAAAATTTTAAATGTAAGCTCCTTTTGTTTTAGAAGTAGCACGTTTTACGTACCTGTGGATATTGTTCTTCCTACGACACCGTACGGAAGTTCTCAAGAATAAATATTTTACGGTGGCAATGAATATTTGAAAACTATGCGCAACACATCTGAATATAGACGCGTTTCCATCCACCTTGTCCGTGTACAAAGGAAGTTTTTGCCTGACGTGACAAAAAATGACGGAGGGTAAAATAAGGTAATAGCGCCCCCTACAGTAGTAATAGAAAAGGCAAGAAGAAAAGTAACTACCCCTACGAATGCCCTTGCTAGAGTCCAGAATGGACAACAGTAGCGAACTCCGAAAAAAACCTTGTTTCAATCCCGACACGTACTCGTTATTGTCGGCGTCGGATAGATGTAGTATAAGGAAAACGAAGAAGTAAATTCAGGGGCGAAAGTGGGATATAAAAATGGTACAAGACGTAGAAATAATCTCGAGTATAACATGATGACACAATTTATATAAGTGCTTGTCTTGGCATTAAAGCATCGTGAGAACGAACGAAGACGATATCAAGTGACATCGGCTGAAGGGGGACGGCGAGGCAAGGGAACGCTCAGCGGGACGCACAAATCACGTCACGAACAAATGCTGGTGGTAATGCAAGAAGAATAGAAATGCGGGTTTTAGCGGCGCGAACTTCACGCCGCAGAATACTAAACTCGGCAAGAAATGTGTGCTTAGGACGGGAATAATTTCACGAGAGAAAAATGCGTTCCGTTTAAAGGAAGAGGGACAGGACGAGACGAGCAAGCAGCGAACAGTGTAATATAGGAAAAGGCGAGGTGAGGCGACGCAGGGGTGACATCATGTGTGAGAAAAAAATCTCTTGTGTTTCAGAGGGATCATCTATCACTTTTTGTTCAGATTTGAACGCGGGCAGATCATCGATGATACCCTTCTCACTTCTATCTGGTGATACGGTCGGGGAGAAGAAGACGATTGCACAACGAACAGACGTCGGATATTTTAGATAACTTCACTAGCAATAACAATCTCACCACAATCGCAAAATTTCTGAACGGGGCAATTAAAAATTGTTTCTGGGACATCAGTATACATGAATGTTTTAATATACAACCGTACGAACTGCATAGTTTAACCAAAAATGTTACAAAGTGCCATTTAAATGTCACAATCTCCGATACTCCTTATTTTAATTATCTATAACGGATAAACCATTTTACCTAAAAAGTCTTTGGAACAACAGTAGTAACTTTTATCTAAAAGCTCAAGACCACAGCACAAAAGTTCAATCTGTAGGAAGATCCTCACTTTAAGAAGGAAATTCCTTCTTAATTTCCGTTCTCAACCCATTGATAGCATATCATTTAATTTTTACAGTCGTCGAAAAATAGAAATATTTAACATGGGAAATACAAGCATCGGTATACTCCGCACCATATAAATTGTTCAGTTAATTCAGAAAATGTGATTCTGGAATTTCTGGATGAATCGAAGCACGGAACCCTTATAACACTTCCTCATCCGATGCGTATTTCTCTGTCGAGCATGAGTTTCTCCATCAAGACACAATAACGCAAAATCGAGGAAAATGTCGAATTTGCTGTAAAGTGAATCACTCGACAAATTTATGTTTAGAAATTATTGTTTTTATAAAGATCATGGTCATATAGGGTCAATATGTTTTCATAAGCAAAAGTATAGTAAAACAAATAAAAATACAGTCTGAAGAATTACTTTGTTCCAAAATTTTAACAAACCGACTTTAGTCAAAACTAAACGTGTTTCGTGTATGAACCGTGTCATGGTTAAACGATAACTCGACGTTTCGCCCATAATCATATAGGGCGTCTTCAGGAGAGGGAAAGGTGATAGGCAACAGTTAGAATGGTAACTCGACGTATAAACCAAAGGCGAAACTAATTGAGCGGGAAGCATTTGATCACGGTAACTCACCATGTGCACCATGCCAGAGGCGAAAATCAGCCTGCGGCCCATATGATTGTGGGAGAAACGTCGAGTCTTTCTTTAACCATGACACGGCCCGAACCCAGTTTAGTTTTGGCTGATTCTATCCGTGAAAGCCTTCTTTATTATCTTAAACCGATTTTAGATGATATTGGTGGAAAAATTTCATTGATACATATCAGAAATGTTCACAATATAAATTATACTTAGAACAAAGCTGGTCAACAAAAATCACAAAAGCTAATACACAAAATCAGGAACATTTACTCAAAACTCAACAAACCCAATTTTGAGTAGGATTAAATCTAAAATATTTTGTTTTAACCAAATGAGTAAATGCAATCTTGTTGCTAATTTAATTGCAAGTCACTGGGTGTGAGACAAAGCCAAATATGATTAAAAGCTCCGAATTTACTTCTTCTGACACTGTACTAGCATCCAAAATTTGTTGCAAAAGAACAACAAAATTAAATAAATATAACGAAACAGATTTACAATGCAATTACAGCTATACCTACGGAAATCTGTAAACATAATTGTGAAGAAATAGGTTTCTCATTGCAGACTATTTGATGTTGGCCATGTTTTGAGGATCTGGATAAGAAAACAAGATGTCGTAAAGTATACGAAGGTGTTAAAGAGGGTAAGGACAAACACATGGAGTTTGTTGTAACACCAGCTATGACTATGAACTGAAAAATTTTATAACAAAATGATAGATAAGTCTAATCGGTCGGGCTCGCTTTTACTACAAGGAAGGAAAAACAACCTAAACGGGAACGAGCATTAATAATACAAAGAGAGCCCATCCACGATCGGAACAGCTCTGGACGGGAACCCTCATCCTCAGTCTGTGCCCTGAGCGAAGTATGGTTTCGATTGCCCTTAATTTCATGAAGGTACGATTTTTTCTTTAAACCCCTACCACTATACACAACGATCCATATCGTTCGTCATCCAACAACAGCGATATATAAATTCAACATACAGAATGATTCACATGCGGCTTTACTAGCGAAATACGGTTCACATGCAAACCATTATTGGGCTAGTTTATCTAGCACCCTTGCACAAAATAACCAATATCGTTGATCGCCTAAGAACTATCACAACCAGATTTGGCACACACAACACCAATTCACATGGTGTTCTACCGGGGAAATACGGTTGGCATGGAATGGATCGTAGGGGTACTTTACCGCTCCCTTCACACAAAATAATTGATATCGTTTATTGTCTAAGAACCAAGAAGAGACCAATGCGTACCCGGATCTGCCACCAAAATTCGGTTGGCTTGTAAATAATCCCAGGGATGGTTTATCTACATCCCTTGCACAAAATAATTAATCTCATATCATTAATAATTGTCATCAATTTCCAACTAACGATATATTGAAAATTCTTCACATTGAAGATATTCAACTGATTCTATAAATGCAAACGTGATTATCCCATTATAATCAAAATTAAACGTCCCAGAAATACCTCTTTTAGAATTTAAGATCTACAATGAATAGCACCATCCATATCTAATAATTCCGGCTTGATTCCGAAATGAGATTCGAATAAACCGCATACATCACGTATAACTCAAGAGAAAACTTCACACTTTCCTAGATTATAAGTTGCACAATCATATTTTAAATACGCGCTAGCATTCCGATTAAGGTGTAATTTATAACGTCGCGTCGCCGAGAAATTTCGAAATGGAATAAAAATTTATTGCATCTTCTAAACCGGGGATGGTGAATTTAAACTGTAATATATTCGCGTAGCTCTTATATTTCATATTTACATTTAAATTTTTATGTGTGTGTATTTCATTTTATGCCATTTTTATGCAAACGCTCTCCAGCGGCGTTGCATGTACGACTAAACAGTTTTGTTTTACAACGCAACGAATGAATTTGCAAGTGTATGTTCACAGGGTGCCTGTGTATAGTTATTACTCAATAAATTATTAATTTTATGCCGGTAGATAAGAGTAGCTCAGCGTCAATATTAATATTGTGAAACGAAGTTCTGTACGTATAAGCATGTACATGAAAACGTTCAAATGTTAAAGGCTGATATGGATGTTGTTAAAAAAGTTATTGAACTTCGAATTTTATAAGTTATGATGTTTTTATAAAATATGCTATTATATAGTATATTCATATACAAAAATTTCATTTCTTAATAAACAGCACCCACAAAACTGAAAACCGAAGAAGTAATTGTAAATTGAAATAACAGAGGCGGTCTTTAGAAATTTTCTGAAGAAGCATGGTCAGCGAAACGTCAAGTAAAATATTAACTACACGACATCACCCGAAAGACATTTCTACTATGGATTACGGTCGTGAAAGCCTACACTCAACTATTGAAATAACATAATCAGGATCATCTAGATCTAACACTTACGCCTCCCTGTTGATGGTCAAAAACAACACAGAAGACTGAACAATACCTTCAATAAATTCAGAGATTCGCACACATCATTATAGGAAGTAGTACGTACTTGTCCAGTAGCAGCGTTTGGAATTACCCCACTTCACAACCGCATCCTAATGCAGCCAAGCACCTTCACTCTTAGCAAAATTATGATATAAATTTCTGGAGATTATCTCAGAATACTCGACTGTCGCAGCATATTGCAAGGAATATAGTCCCTGCACAATACAATTTTTATCAGCCCTGTAAGGTGAATTTCAATGCAGAAACCTTGGCTTGGTCTCAAGAACAGAAGGAGTCGAAACAGGCATTAGCAGTCCTAATTACCACCTTAAAATGCCTATGAGACTCCAAACTAACATGTTCAATCAAAGTTTCTGCTTTAAATTTACGCGCAACTATAAATATATTTACTGATAGTCAGGCAGCACTGACGCCTATTAAAGCCTACACACATGTATCTAACCATATCGAGGAATTTATGCATAAACTAAGGTAACTGGGACGCGATAACCACTATGATAGTCACCAAGGGTTTTAAGGCAGATGAACTCATGCCTTTCGTTGCTGTTAATCTTTATTGTGGTCTACAAAAGAGCCATCCAAAACGAATTATCAAGAAATTGGAGGAAAATCCCAAAAAATGGTGCTAAAATAACTTCCTCATGAAATTGATGGAATCATTTACGACAAAAGCAATGCAAGGAGAGAAAAAACACATCACCCAATATTCGAAACAACAAACCAGGCCCTGGTGCCCTTCGGTGCCAACAGACACATACCTGCGTTTAGAAAGCAGCGACATAAACCGAGTACTGCTTCCCAAGGCAACGTTTGAGTAGTTCTTGAACTGTTGTCCATGAGATTTGGGAAACTGCACATGTAGACGATTCCCATAGGCTTACCGTGATGTATAACAAAACACATCAGAAAATGTCTAGAAACAATAACCAAAAAAATAATGCTGATGGAACCATTTACGGCAAAAGACCTTTCACTGCCAAAAATGCCCGGACAAAATCAGGCGAAGGCACTCACATTAGGTTCGCCAAAGACAGTAGGAATAGTGCTATTGTTCAGCAAGAGATCTCAGATTACTGGTAGTTATTTTGGCAGTTTCTGCAGCCCTAAAACACCACTTACATCAAATAGGAATAGGAAGAGCTGAAGATCAGAATTGTTGTCTATATCTAGAAGATCTGGAAGCACATTTCTCACACCTACTGAATTGAAGGTAGAAGATGCTAGAGTAGTATTAAGATTAATTGAAAGTCTCTAACTATTCTAACGCACAAGAGGGCACCGTTACAATATATCTGTCTGCCCTATTGCCCGTCTTTAATAATAATAATACATATTGGTTAGGTGGTAGTATATCTTCATTATTATGTATTTTATTTCTCCTGCTTATTTAAGTTGTTGGTCGATTTCCACAGCCCTCATAAAATGTGATCTCAGGAAACCCTATTTGCAAATATTCCGACAAACTATGTGATTCGGATATCTTTAATTAGGTATTCTCACCCATAAATGTTTACGCGTATTTCGGATATTTACGAAAAATTAGTTGATTGACTACCATTCCCCACAGATGTGCATTAATAAGCATAGTGGTTAGGTGGCAGCATTACTTCAATAATAATAATAATAATAATAATAAAATATTTTTTTTTCCTCATGAGTTTTATGTTTGTATTTTTGAAGCGGCAAATCTTCACGAAGGCGGAGTTATTCAAAAATTTATCTCACCGTTCAAATAAATATATTACACAACTGTGGATTGCTTATTTTTCGCGATAATTATGATTCGTTAATGTCTTCTTAATATGATAGTGCTTTCATCTTACTAACGTATATTTATCTCCTTAATATTGGCTGACCCATTAATATTTTATTGCAGTACGATCTTCTCATTTCGGTACGATGGCGATGGCAATTTTTTTGCCTACCAGTATCCGTTTTCTTTTTTTTGCTAATAAAGCGAAAACACTTAAAGGTAGGAAGTTAATGCAATATAATCGTAAACCGAGCTTCAACAATGAGAGGACGAAGGGATCCCAACCCGAAATATGCTATAGTAACAAAGAAAACAAGCAAGAAAGCTGAAACGACGCCCGGTAAGCGAGCGGCAAAAAAGCCTAATTCAAACTGATGGTGACCATTATCGCTTTTTCAGATTTTTTTTCATTTTCCCTGTTCTGCCGTTCTATTTTCTCTTTTTTTTTTGTTCTTTTTTCATTCGCTATGTAAATTCGTAACGATCGATTTTCGATAGTCTCTATTGTATTTCCTTCTTTATGCCGTACAGAAATAGGGAGTGAACATCAGGGAAACAATGCAAGTAGAAATACGAAAAAGACTACTTAAAAAGAAAGTTTAAGTTTCTTGTTTATTTTGAAATTGCAACAAATAAAATCTTATGAAACCCTTCTCACGGAGAATGTTGCCGCTTTGTTTACGAAGGAATATTTTTTCAAAATACCAAAATTGTTGTAATTATTTTGGAGTGATGTTTACTTTACTAGCAGCTCTGTTGAATCAATTATTCTTAAAATATGTTACAACACCGATTTTTAACCATCTTGCAATAATTATTAACCATTAATAATCAGCTCTTTTACAAAGCAATGTTATAGATGATGAGTTAACTCTTGTATTAACTGAACAGAGAGCAAATCTCCAAATACCAAAACCATCTCTTGCCAAAAATGTAAAATTTTTGTTGTCATAAAAGATTGGTTTCAAACAAATAAGCAAAACTAGAAAAGCTAATGATTCAAATTAGTTTAAGCGTAACTTCTTGTATATCTCGCAGTCTCGATATCGTAGAAGAGGTGCTTTTTGAGTCTACTTTGTGTATTGTTTGGTGTTACTTAATTCTGAAACACTCTGTATAGCTGGAAGTGTATATATAAATGTATAAACAGTAAACAATTTTTATTTAATACTTTTTCCCATCTTGTTACAAATATACGTATTGCACAGGTGATGCGTTTAAATCAAACACTTTGTATATTCCGCAGTTCAATCTTATGAAGAAACTTCATAACGACATCAAGTAACTCTTATATTTAAACATCACCTCTAACTCTTACCGTTCGAGAATTGTGTCGAAAGAAATGAAAATTAATCAATTTTCTGAAGGGTATTTCACCCCTTCGAAGTGAATTTTCCCTGATAAAAGGAATTCTCTTGCATATCTATCTATTCTACATACCTACCTTGTACATTTTTCATAATTTCTTGATATTGGTTCTAGATGATTCTAGATTAACTGTGCTATTCTCGGGTTTTCAAGAAAAGCTGCAAATTCGATAAGTGATTAAATTTTCTTGAAAAACCGAAAATAGAACAAACTAAATAAAAAATAATTAACTTTCTCATGTACGGGGCAAATTTACGAATAGACTCTGCACATTTAATAAAATGAGAGTTACGTTATTACCGTACAATAAAGATGACAGCAGAACACCGTAGTGTTCATAAATATTCGGTTTCGCTAATTTAACCGAAGTACAAAATCAACTGGCGAATTACACTTACAAATTGGACAACGGTCGAAATGTACATCAACTTTATTCGCTCGTATTTTAATTAAACCAAATTAGAAGCGTTGCGGTCAGCAGGTTTCGTGCGTTCGCCATCGCGCGTCGGTCACCAAAATAAAAGGCTCTCCGATGGCTCGCCGCAAAATGCAGTTTCTCGTAAAAGCCGCTTGATGCTTCTCCTCTCCCTTCCTCCTTCTCCACCTTCCTGCTACGCCCATCATCCCATTGTCGCCCTAGCTCCCGAACAACTGATAAGTTGCAGCGTCTGCCCTACGCTGAACGCTGTCTCTCTAGGGAGAATTTATGTCCTCGTTACTGTCAGGCACTGTTTGGGTATTCCGATGGTCGGCCGACGGTGAGTTTCTGATCCACCGAAGTCTGTCCCCTAGGTGTTGTGATCCTCAAATTACAATCTAGCTTTGGTGCGCCACCCGCTCTGACGTTTCACAGCTGACCGGAATATAACGGTGTTCCGTCGCAACGGAACGGAATACGGAATATGATTTTACACTTCGGACTGTAAGGAATATTAAAATATCGCCAGGAAGAAGTAAAATCTTCTTATCTACATGAATTTTTGTTACTACGCTATTAACGTCAAATTAATAGAAAATATTATACAATGACCAATAAAGCTATTTATTAACTGATATCACCGAATGAGCCGCCTTAATTAATCTTATACTTTTCACCAGAACTTAATTTTGTACGAACGTAAAGGTTAATGTTACTGGATGAATAAATATGCTTGGTCTGGATTCTATGTAACCGCTTTGATGGACAGAAGATTGTAGTTTTATTATCATATTTCTGCGATGCAAGCAAATATTATTAGCAAGCAAAACTTGAAAACTGTTTCACAAATCCCTTCCATTCACGTCGAGCGGTTGAGCTGATCCAATAGCTTTCGAAGAATGCTGTTTTTTCAACCAGTAGAGATTTGTCGCCAGACAGCGACCACTTAAGAATCTATCTGGAAAGTTGCTTGTCTTTCACTAAGAATTCTATATAGATACACTTCAATTAATCATTTTTTAAGCAGTTCATTGGCTAGTTTGCCTGATGACGATAGTTCAACTTTAGCATTTGGTGCCCCTCGTAACTGTAAATTTCTGTGTAAAACAGCTTAATTTAATGGCACTCTTCGTTTAAATTCTTAAGGCTCTTCTCTACCCCATGCTTCATGCCTAGTGTACAGTCTAAAGTTGACGTGTAGACAACGTTTGATATTTTTATTTTTTTTGTAAATGCCAATTACTACAGTATAATGTAGATATTTGTGAAACTACTGAAGAAAGTATATTTTTTTAATCACGTGCAAGATTCTTGGTAGTGATTAAATAACGTATTCTTTCGTGAGTTGTACACATAACTTTTTCAGACATGAACAAAGTGAATTAAAATAAAATTAAATTTGTGATGTAGGATGATTTCTGGAAGAAAACAGGTATCATTTGTACTGGCCAAGGAGAATATAAATCTATAAAATAAGGTCGTTTATAATGTAATTATTCCTTATTTTTACTATAGTTCAATGAAATACATTTTATTTTTAATTTTGAATCTTGAATTTTACGATTGCAGCGTTTTTTTTCTTTTTCATCTTTTCAATTACATCAAAAATTAAAATTTTTGATGAAATTTTGAAATTTGAAATTTTTGAAATTGATTTTTTAGGCTTAATTTTAATAATTTTCTAGAAACGATCGATTGACTCGAAGATAAAGGTTCAGGAAAATTATATTTTGGGAAAAAATTTGAAAATTACCTAAACCACAACCTAGTAGAGAATGCCCTTAAAGCTCCTGTTATCTGAGATAGATTTTAGCAATATAATTTAAATACTGTTAAACAATATAACTAAAGAAAAGAATAATACGACATTCTGACGCTAATTCTAAAATTTATCGATAATTTCAGTTTATATTCAATATTAACATAACAAAAGAAAAACCACATTAAATTTCCATTTTATTTAATGCTATAATAATTTCCAATCTACGTCGCGTGATTGGATGTAAGGGCGGCGGTTTCATTGAAAAGCTATAACGCGCCTAATTTCTCGTAATCATAATAATAATTGACAAGTTAATCGGATCGAATGGTAGCTCGACACAATAACAGCAAGGACGACTATATAAAGCGAAAATTAACGTGAAGAAACGTCCGCCTACCAGACACAACCTGTATTTTAAATTTTAATTTATGGAATCGAGTAATTAAAATTCGTAATTCTCCGCTTCTATAAATTGTTGTGTAGTAATTAAGCAAAATATAAAGGCGGCCGCCGTTTTGTTTTAATAATTAAGAATTTCATCTAAATATTTGAATAATTCTTAGGGAAATTTTAATCCAATTATCTGAGCAGAGAGGAAACAACTTTAATTTATAAACTTTACCGTTTGGCTTTATACTATCGCATTAAAAACGATTATTCCTAGTTTAATGACGTCCTTCTCTTTCGATACAGTTTCCTGTAATTGAAGGACCGTGGAACTTTCTGTGTTGTCATCCTCGTTTAGCGTCGTTGAGTACTTGAGAGGATGTTCTCCGAGCCGATATATGTCGTCATATTTATAATTGCAAATAAAAACGGTTTAATATTTATGCGGCGCTCGAAACTTCAGCTTCCATCCCGTAAGTATCTTTTGTATATCCACTTGTGTTTTGCTATAAATTTAAATAACGTTACGCTGAGAGCACAGCTAGACGGATTAGAGGCGTTGCAAATTTATCGTTCAAACAAAATGTCGGATTACAGCCGGTCTGTTTGCGTAAAGGATTGCTACGGCTCAAAATCAAGAATCCTCGCACTTTAAGGTAGTTAGACCTGCTTTCCTCGGGATAAAAAAATAATGTCGAACGTCGATAAGGCGGATATAAAGCTCCCAAGCAGATCCTTCAAAGATTTTGGGCCTTCGTGTAATCGATTGAATCAAATTTGGTGTATTTAGTATAAGTGCCTTGCGAACAAAAAGGAAAACAATTTAAAGCAGACTTTTTTATATTTTGTGGCCTGTATCTAATAAATTTCTAACCTATTTCTGAAATACTTATTTAAAAACGAAAAGAACTAGCATCCTAACAATATGAATTTTAGATATGACATAGAGAAATAAGCAACATTTACTCATATTTAACTCATTTAGGTAAATTCAAAAATTTAAACAATAGGCAGAGAAGGATTAATCGTATGTAATTGTTGTCTTACCCCTTTTCAGTTTACATTTTCAAAAAATTTAATTGCACTTGTCTCAGTAGAACCACGCGATTGGACCGATATCTGCTACAAATAGATACTAGATTGGCGCGAATTATATTTCACATATCGCTCGACATCAACATGTGAACATTTCATAAAGTTGCTCCAATATATCGACCGGAGGGCGAAAAGCGATAACCGTAAACTAGATTAACTCAAGATAATATTTATTTATTTAGTCCAATATTTATAAATATTCTCGATCCAATATTGATCATCTTTATTGGCCATATGGCCCATTATTGCATCTACCAAAGATCCTGTAATGTACTTTGGTCCAATATAACAAACACATGCTCCATATCGTAGCATAAATTTATTCGAAACAAGTATTTTAACTTTCAACTCTTCTAACTCAAAATCACTTGAGTCACAGATACAGTACTACGGTTGAACATGATCAATACAAGAAGTTGCACATAAATTAATTCGGCGACATGGAGTATACCAATAAAGTGTATTTGTTATACTTACCTTCCAAGTGACTGAAAAATCCACCTAAAATTTTTCCCATTAAATTCCCAACCAAAATTTTTCTCATTAAATAGCTAAAAGCAAACGACGTGATTATTTTTAGCTAAATTGTGAAGAAATTAACAATAAAAAATAATTTTAACAAATTGAGTAATGAAGTAATGTTACTGGTTGAATTACTCCATCAAAATGTATATTGGGATATATTCAAAAAATAAAACAATAAAATTTATTAATAATAAATCTTGCTGAACATTATCTCAGCTATATATTGTAAATAAGAGTATTTCTTGAGAAAAAATCTAAGTCTAAATCTGGTTCAAAGATTTATTTATTAGTTCTGTTTTATGAATTTATAAAAGCCCTATATAGGCCCAAATAGATCTTATCTTGTTGTTTCTTTTCACAATCCCTATCGACGATGCGAACCAAACAAAAGCGCCTGTCGTAACTTAGGAAAAAGAAATACTTTAACTTATGATGAAAATGATAAAAAAAAATCCTAACGCTTACTAAATTGCTTGATTTTATTAAACGATTATTTTCTAAATTGAATCTAGATACTGTAATACTTTTTGTCGCCGCAAATATTTATTATAAAAGATCAAATAGTTGCAAAAAGGCATTATTTCCTCCGCTTGAATATTATACGGAACTGTACAGTGAAACATAAGCTAGGTTACAATTAATTTAAAATTATAAATAATTTAATAATAGATAATGCGATACATTATATCAATTTAATTATTTAATAAAATATTACAAATTACTTGGCAAATTAATCTGATGATTCAAACTCTTCTTAGCTTTCACATGTTCTATCAACATAAAATAAATTCCAGGGCTTCTTCCTGATTAATTTCCTCTTCTCTAACCCACCGTTTCCGTATTTCCTTCTCCGTATGCCCTATCATACAGACAATAATCACAGATACCTTCTTCGTGAGCACCTAGATAAACTGACTTTGTGTATTCAATTGTGCAACTACTTCCTTCAACGTGTCGAGTATAATATCGTATCGATATGCCTCAGATATGTTCTATCAGATTGAAAATACGATGATATGGTGGTGAACGCAGGGCTTCATGGCTATATCCTCTTGCAACATGGTCTATTTCATACACCGATGGAAATTTAATTCTACAAAATTACGAGCAACGATGAAAACAATGTAAAACGCCTCTTAACGCACTTACCTTATTTAATTAATAACGCACTATACGTGATACTTGACCACCCACAAAAATCATAAATGTGTTTCAAAAGTATTTTCAATTATAAATACAAAGTCTTATATGAAAATATTATAATACCTAGTGTTTCAATATGTAGTAGCAAAGAATATGTAAGTTCTAATAAATGTAATTTAAGTTTCATAGACTTCCCCTTCATTATGTATCTATTGGAGTAGATGTAACGTAATACAACGAATAGTGGGAAATTCAAAAGCGGTTACGCCCGTAAAATTTCAAAGATTCCCGCTGCGACAGCTTGATCAAGTACACGATATTCTTGTCGTACTCGCGAACGAAACCGATTCGTTAAGACGGAAGCGGTATAAAGATATTAACGTTGGACAAGTATCCTCCTCTCCTGATTTTCTGCTGAATCATTTTATTCGCTAATTGCGCGATCGTTACAAATACAATTATCTCGAGCCGGGTTTTGTATTTGCTGAATAAATATACGACCGAAGAAGGTGGCGGTGCCGGTACGGGCGGGAGAGCAAGAGGAGCAGCAGGAGACGAACGAGGTAGAGGATGGGGACGCAGAACGTTGGACCCAAGCAACAGATTCTACCCTATCTGACGCTTCCCTTCGGTTTGCTCAGGACCGGGTTAACCCGAAATGCTGCGTGCTGGTTTATGCAAATTCGATCGTTATCTTCGACGTTTGATAATGGCCTATGATGTTATTTCGAGTTGATTCGATGGTATTAAGTAATAAACAAATAGAAGGAATTTTCTTGTGTAAATATGTACGTAAGCATGGTTTGCTTATGTTTCAACAATTGTCTAAAATAACTAATCAATACTACCTTCTGGTGAGCCCGCGTTCTTCGATGATGTCCGACTAGACCTACTGAATTTTTTATAAGACTTTCGTAAAAAGAAAATATGCATCACTCCCACGCTTGCCGACCCTTCTTGATCTGAAAACCTGTACTTCACTAGAAATTATAACACGTTGTAAGTCCAAGAACAAACTGAATTTTATACCAATATGAGAGATAAATGTTTGAGCCAAGTTAAGTTCCTCACTTGGTTAAAAAGATTTGTTTTAATCTCAACAATTCTAACGAATTATATCTTTTCAAACATGCCTAATGTTCGAGACCATTATAGATTCCGTTTCTTATATCAGAAACGGTAAAGAAATAAAATTAATTATGATACCTTGATTGAAAATGTTAAAGAATCTTTTTCGAAATTCTTCGAGAAAACATTTAAAAATTAAATATCTTAATGGGATCTTAAAAAATTAAACGAAGTCTTGATGAAACATCTCTAACACTATCAAAGAAAAACACTTGGTAATTATTTCGCTTTTTTTTAATTTGATCAAACAATTACAAAGAGTTTTTCCTTGGGATCTTCTTCAAAAACACTTCAAGTCTACACTCGGCAATAACTGTTGGATCTTCTATTAAGTAAATGTCACGACTTACGAACTTCTAATCACTCGAACTAGGGTTCGCAAGGATTTCAAGAATGGGAAAGATTTCTGAATTTGGATTCAGGCGACATCATAGGTACCGAAAATCAAATAAATTAGCCAAAAATAAAAAAAAATAAATAAAAATTAACTTACACGCACATACATCTGTTTAATTTATCTCTCAATCATCTTCAATATGGAAAAAGAAACGTAGTTCCTACAATTTGAAACATAAAGAAAATTTATTCTTTTTTTAAATAGAGTCTCATATATAAATATTGTAATTATTATGTTACTTACTTACTTAGCATATGTTGCTAAAAAAATTGGTCTTCAAATTGATTAGTTGCACCAACATAAATTAAAATTTAATCTAGAGTTAAACAGTCTTTCTACTTAATTGACTGCAATGCCACATTCTACCTGCCACTTCAACTTAATTCTAGATTAAATTTTAATTCGTATCGGTGCAACTAATCATACGTCTATCCAAAGTAAAGAATTACTTGCTTGTGTTTTAAAGTCCATTGTTAGATTTAAAAATATTAAATTGTAAATATAAGATTATCTTTTTTTCAAACTTTATTTGTACTTATGAAAGTTTTATGCAGACTGCAGAAGAAATAAATCAATACAGAAGTTTAAAAGAAATCTCGAAATACGAAACACGCACTATGTAAGTATCATCGCTGTTCCATATTAAGCCAACAAACTTCCTTCAATTCACGAGAGGTTCTATCATACCATCTGATACCAAAAATGAGATGCAAACATGAATCTTGCAATTTTTTGATACAATAAGCATCTTTTTGCTTTAAACTTGAACCATAAATGACATCGCCATAATTTACTTATGGCAGAACTTGAGATTTACACAGCATAGCTCTTTTTTTTAATCCACTCCAAATTTTTTGATTCATTCACTACTCCAAGCTAACATCGCGAATTTTAATGTTAACTTTATTAACGTCAATTTTAAGGCTATTAAAAGTCATGAATGCTGTTCCAAAAATGCTGCGAGTGCAGTGAGATCAGAATTCAAAAGTTTGCAGGTATATTCGGTCTCATCTTCTAGACAAAATATATAAATCTTAGTATTATCAACGCAACAATGGAATCCAGCATGATGAAGTGAAGCATGTAGTTGGGAATGAACGCCTTTGTGGTAAGAAAGTTCATTACTTATTTTAACGACCTGTTGCCTAATAGATATTTAATTTTGCATTAACTCGCTTATTAGAACGCTATTTCTTCCCAAATGCTCATACAAAAAGCTCTGGATAAAGTAGGCAATATACAAATAAGATCAATTTTAAGTATATTGGTCAGTAAAGTCAATATTGACTACTCACAGTAGTCCTTCAAGTTAATTGTTGTGTGAAATCCTTTACGCAAATCTTCTTCTATTGATTTTTCCGTGTTGGGTGCGAAATGTAATCGTTGTGAAGTGAAAAATTTCTCAACTGCTCGTTTGGCATTTTTTCAAGACTAAAATGTTTTCTTTTGAAGACGTAAAACATAATACTGTAATAATGCAAGATTCGAACTGCATTTTGGAAAAGAAATGGAAGAATCACGGAATTTATCTTCTGTTGTTGGAGTCTGTTTCAAAACATTTTTCGTAACCATTAAGTTTCGATAGGTAAGCACCCTTTTTACATATTGTTCCTCTTCAATATCATATATTCTTTTAGCTGTTGGTACGATTTTGTGCTTCTCTCGCTATTAATACTCCTTATTCATGCTTTACATATATTCAAGAGTTATCGTACGCGTTATCTGGACTCCCAGAGTTCTGTGCAAATATTTATGAAATGATTTAACAGAGTAGCTTTCATATACATTAATATTCAAAAGAATACATTATAAGCCTTTCGGTCTATAGACATGTAGCTAGAACTTTACGCTTAAAATTACTTTAGGCGATTGGTGTGAATTATATCGGGATACTCTGGGTATAATCTAAGAAGTACTGAACTAAAGCTAAATCGCATTACGTATCCTAAGTGTCTCTATATAACCCGATTCAATTTACATATAAATAATATTAGTCCAACGCCGGCTCTGTTTATATTAAACGGCGTCAATTTTAGAAGGGCTTCGTCCCGAGCATTGGCGTAATAGTTTTTACTCGGTTCGCGAGTACTTGACGAATTTAACGATTTTTTTGTGTAGACCTTTTCGCAAGCGAAAAAGTTGCATACAATTATCAAAACCGTCAGCTGTGTCAGACAGCAGAAAAACTGATTAAAATGTTATTTATTTACGGAAACGGAAAAGCGTATTTCAACGGAACGCAGGGTTCGTATTGATTACCGAAAATGCCACCATATGTCTCATTGTTTTCGAACTGGAAATTTAGATTTAACCAACTGTGCATCTGGGGTCGTTTACCAATGCATATTTACTAGCCGCTTTTCTGTTCTACTGCCGGATTTTATATTTGTCTAAAATTCCTTCTCTGAACATTGTTATTTTAAAAAAATGGCTTTTGTTTTCTAAAATGTACACTCTACCGTTATGTATATGTATAAACAGCTTTTTGCAGGCCATTTGGGCCCAGAGCTTTCAATCCTTTTGCATACTTTTCAGATTTTGATCTTTTCTTTCCAACTATTTACGTCCCTTTAGTTCGCGATACTTTCCATAGACTTCATTAGTTCTCCGATAACCGTCCTCTGTCTCCTCAACCTGATTCCCAGACCGATCGGACTTTTTATTATTAATTATTATTTTATTATTATTAAGTGAAAGCGTATATGTAGGTACTCAAATTTTTTAACCAACTCTTCAAGAGCTGGCCGAGGTGGAGCTTTACGTCTACGGAAATGAGTACGTATAATTTCTTTGTTTCCGTCGAACACTTCCTATTTATGCTCTAACCTGTGACATGGCATTTCTCACAACCTCTAAGTCTTACTATAACAGCTATCAAATATGGTGGCTTAGTAAGTTTGTAGCTCGCAAATAGGTGCCGTAATTTAAAGGCCCGGTTTCTTAAGAATACTTCAATAAAAACTTGAATTGGATATTTTCATAATTCGATATTTCGTGATCTGTAGTTACTAAAAATTCTCGATTCTTACTGCTTCTGTATAAAATGTTCTTATATCGTTTCGATCAAATACCCTTTTCATTGCATACGTCTTATACCTACATGTATAGTTTTACGTTTTGTATTCCATAAATTTAGTTTTCCCTAGAATGTACACGAAGAGAAAAGAATATTCGAATTCTTTTTTGCTGAAAAGAAAAGTGTATTTTATTTGTTTTCCTCTCCGAGCCTTTTAAAAAATATGTCAAGAGGTATTATATATCGGAGCTCATATATACACTTCGCGAGAACCACAAGCAAACACATAAAAGAAAGAAACACAAAACCGGGAAATCCCCCGGTTATATATTTTCTTTTCTCTCCCAACTTCAACTTAGAAATACGTAACTCTATTAAATTTTAAACATGCATGTATATGTAGGATGACAGAACGCGAATCGACGCTATACATTTTAAACAACTCTATTACTTTTTTGTTTCCTAAACGTAGGACATATACGAACCATTAGATGCAAATAACGGTTTAAATTCTATGTAAATTTATTGTAACCGAAGGCAAATTTGAATTTGGAAAGATAACGTGACCAAATTTTGAGCTGCACTAAAAGATTTGATCAAATTTGTAGATGTTGGTTAAATATTAATTCTCTATCGTGTCTATGCAATTAATGGAGAGAGACTCCCCGGAGCCCTTCAATGAAATACTTAGAAAGGCTTATTTATAAAGATCTTATGCAATACATCAGAGATAAATATCTAAGGGCAAGAAGCTCTTTAATGGCACGAAAAAGTCCTCGAAGAAAGGCCAATTATTACATACGGTGCATTGTCGTGGTGTACTGCAAGCAAATGCCGAATGGAAAGTGTTGACGCTCCACCAAATAGGATGTGACAACCATTACCGGGATCCCATGGTATATTAAGCATGAGGACCAATGTTCCAATTTTCTTCAAGTTATAGAAACAAACGAAACTAAAAACAAAATGCAATTTTATTGTATGTACAGGTAAAAAAGAAAACAATAAATAAATAAAAAGTTATTCTGGCCTAATATAACATACTGAACATTATATTTTTTTTTCATCGAAAAAACCTCCTTTGCTGTTAATCACCGCTCGAACTATTCTAGGCATTCTTTCGATAAGTTTTGTTAAAATGGATTGTGGAATATTAATCCATTCATGTTGCAGAATATTCCGTAAATATTCTTGTGCAGTTGGGCATATTTTTCGGATCCTCCTGTCCAGTTCATCCCGCAACAACTCTATATGGTTCAAATCTGGGCTTTGTGGGGTCATATCATTACTTTCAGGGTGTATTGTTCTTCTTGCTCCTTTAGACAGTTTTTACACACTAACGCAGTGTGTTTTGGGTCGTTGTCATGCATGAATGTAAAGTTACGGCCTATTATACGCAATCCTGATGGCACTGCATGATTCTGGAGTATTGCAAAATAATTTTCCTTCCTCATTACACCCTGCACTCTGCATAAATCTCCCGTCCCAGCAAAGGAGAAACATCCCCACACTAACAGAACTACGCCCTTGCTTCACTGTAGGCACAATGCAGTTCGGGATCACTTTTCGGTTTTAGATCTTCCGACATAAACTCGTCGATTTTGCCCAAAAACCTCAAACTTTGACTCGTCACTCCAAAGCACGCGTTTCCAATCATCTAACGACCAATCTAGATGAGAACAGGCGGACTGTAGCCGTTTTGCTCTGTTGCCCCGACGTAATAAGGGTTTTCGAATGGCAATGCGTCCATGAAGGTCCGCTTGTTGAAGTCGACGTTTTACCGTACTCGCCGAAACTTGTTCTTCACGGCCGCGATTGACTTCGGCTGCTATTTGTGGCGCTGTTAATTTTCTATTGCGTTTGCTTAATAATACAATTCTCAAATCTTCAGCTTTTGTTGTTTTCCTAGATGCTCCAGGACGAACACGATTTTCTATAGTTCCAGTTGTCCGATATCGCTTTACGATATCATTTACCCTTGAACTTCTAATATTTATTTTTTCAGCAATTTGCCGCCCCGAATATCCTTCTTCAAACATGGTACACTACACTGGTAGACTTGCAACGTGCCATTTTGAAGTAAATTTTCTTAAAACTTTCGCGCAAAAACGACAGATGCACACCAACACACGTTCAACAGTAAAACGAAGCAAATTTACATCTTTACGCCTGTGATAAATAAACAAGAGTGATACTGCGGTATATTTCCTAAATGTATTGTTCGTTAATAATCCCCAAACGACCCGTTTCAAAAGATCGGTACTTCCGAGAAATTCTTGGAATGATAATAAAAGGGACTTTATTGTGGTCGTCGCAATATTTCTACTTTACATAATAATTTATGGCTTTAATCCCTTAGAAAAGAGTGTATGCTTAATATTTTTCTAATTTTATGTATTAATAATTGTATACAGTGTGATATAATAGATTTTTATTGTATGACCGAACTTCACTGAACGGCAGTGTACATAAGTGATAAACGAACTTACACGCTTGGCCTAGCTCAAGTAGCCTTCCAGAGTTTCCAGCCTTTCCAAAATTATTATTGTTCCTCACACACACCCTTTAAACCTTTCAATAGTTAGTTTATATTTCCGAATATATTTTTCTTTAGTGGTTACATACGTTCACTTTCCGCCCTTTCTTTGCTGCTAATTAATTACATTTTGCTTCTGTATATTCTGCTTCTATTGAGCAGTTGTTATAATTATTACAAAGCAGACATTTTTCGATTCGGGCACCTAGTTATTGTTACACTAAAGCAATAAAAAAAAAACATTATCGACGAAAAATGACTTATCCAACATTATATGATAAATTACCTTCTTCGATATATGTATGTTTATATAATAATAATTATAAAAACAGTCTTTATACGGCTTAGCGCGGCTAGTTCTCCTTGACTCTATTATACCGTAGTAGTCATTTATTTCCGTCAAAATTTGGTGTTTCATAAAAAAAATCATGCAGACTACGCGCTTTTGGTGTATATGCAAAGCTGTATGATGTGAATTAAAATTCATATTCGAGATTTTTCATTTCCCTAAAAGGTCTAAACTGCAGACGAACATATGCCCATGAATCTATACATTTTTATGCAAGTAGAACGAAATTGCATGGATTCTTCGTGGTGCGTATTAACCAACGTGCAATTACGAAAAATACCCATTTAGAATATTGTCGGCTATGCTTTGTAGAAGAGAAATTCGGTAAGCTCTGTTGGAACAAATAGTGATTGAAAATGGACTCTGCACAGGTATTTCATGAAGCTCGTTAGTTAGAAGTTTTAATAATATCATGGCCTACGGAAAACGAAAACTTCCTTTCTATGTAATAGAGCAATCTGCAAGCATCATTTTTATTAATCTCTTATTTTCCAAAAATCCTTTCACTTGTTTCTGTTACGAATGTCCCCGAATTGTTTCTATTGATCCAATTTTCCTTTTAATTGAGTATTGAGAATTATATTTTTCCAAATTCTCTACAATAACTAATGTTATGCAATTCTTTTTAACGAGAGCAAAATGGACTTTTATTTCCATATATTATGCTAACAATTTTCCTCTAATTCTGATAACAGGATTCATTTGGTTGTTGACCAAACCTTATAGACGTTACATAATACTTTTTTAAACTAACATTATGTGATGGAGGATTATTAGATTGTAAAGATAATGGCGAAGAAGACGACCATATGGAAAGCGAGGAAGATGCAAAATATGTCTTTATGTTTGGTGATCATGTGCTTGGTGCTTAAAATTTGTGAGATACGTCAATGAACATAAAATGTAATTTGAATTGTCGAACTTATTAACAAATATCAAAGGTAATTTGAAGTTTCAAGCTTGGATTTCACTACCAGATATAGTTGTAACCAACATAAAATATAATTCTAAAAAACACGGCCCCCTCGTCTACGTGCTTTTATCATAATGCAGAATCTCAATTAAGGGTCGCTTTACTGGTTAACGTACTAAAATGACAATAACAAATATTTCTTTTAATTTTTTTTTTTTATTATTACGTTTTTACTTCTTATCTGCCAAACAATTATTTAAATTATTTTTAATTTTCACAAATATTACGGTCACTGAAGGTCTACAATATTGTTAAGTATACATTAATAAGTGTGGTAACTCATTCTACTAAAACGGAAACGGTTGTAATATTCACATAAGTTAGAAAAGTTGTAATTTCCAAAGTTAGTTAAGCATCACAAAGGTTCCCAAGTTATCGCCTATTACAGAGGTGGCTGTTGAAACACTGCAAAAATCTTTTATTCATAAACATACTCAGAAGACACTCCTTCCTGACATAGTTTAAAAATTGTTGATGCTCTCGTGGTACTAGCTACATATTTGCTACGATATCTATGCTGCTAGTACTAATGACCCTTACGCAAGCAATCACGGCAAGAACCAAGTATTGTGCGGTATATGGACGAATAGCCGAAGTAGAGGCGAATGATTGTATTTTGTAGAGTATAATAAGTACCGCATAATTCAGTTCCACTCCGACGTGGAATCACGCTTCCCTTTATACGTCTCATGCTCTTCTTCTTTCCTTTCTCCGCGGTAGCTTGCTGTCAGCGTCGAATCTTAAGATTTCCGAACGCTAACAGTAGTTCCGATGTAATTAAAAGTATTTTATTGGATTTTAAGCAGTTTCCTTTCTAAAGAAATTAATCAGTTTTTACATTCAACACGCACTTAAAATTATGACTTTAATAAAATATTAAGTGCCCTTAATATTTATAATTCTTTCTAAGGAGTAGTAAAGTGTGCAGCTGAACATCGCAGCGCGTTTAGCCTATGTAGGCCCATTAACCCACTCTCTCTAAGGGAAATACCGAGCCGCAGTGCTCAATTGGTTGAATAAGAATTCCAGTAGACGGTCACCCATTCAATCACCTGCATCGCTAAGGCACTCTAGGTTGCAGGATCTAGGTGGCGCCCACCATACCAACAGTGCCATACTGCCGGCGAGCTTAGGAGTGATGAGTAGAAAACTTTGGATACAGTGTATGTGGTTATCAACAATAAATCAAAATAATTTCTACTTACAATTTTAAACACATTATAGGAATATAGATGCAAAGATAGGCACCTTGAAATTACGTAATTTTTACAAATGAAAGATGTACTACATTATTTCAATTCTCTTTTCACCTTCGCTAAGATTTGAATCGATAAATGCGGAGTTAATGTAGTGTGCTTGTAAGCTCCAATGTAGAACAGCGAATTCAAGTTATAAATTTTTACGTATCCGTAACACGCATAGGTAGATGTTCTGCCTCCCATCGAAAGAAGACACGATCCCTTAGGGGAGAATTCCTGTAACCCCTTCTTTTTAACATCATTCCGCCAGACAGTTTTACAAGATAACGGTACCCTCGCAGTCATGTACGAAGATTGAACTGCCGCATGTAATTTGATTTTAGGGCACCAAGGGCATACAGGCTAATAGAGATATGCCGTAGAAAGTTTATGTTGTGCAATAAGCTCGCGTCTGTGCAGGGTACGTCTTTCAGACCGTGCGATGACTAAATGTACGCGTGATGAGATTACTATGGTAAATGCCATTGCCGAAGTAGGTACTCCCCTATAAACGTAGAGAGATCGAAGACGGCGCTGTAGGTACCCACGACATAGACCGTTCTGATCGACCTTTGTCAGCGGAACGTATGTAAGTATAAACACGAAAAGAAAAATGAATTATTCATCTGGAAGATTGTGTTTTGGTAAATTGGAGGGAATATTATGAGGAAAACGTTTTGCCCTATCTGTAATCTTCCATAAATATAGCTCTATTTGTAATGAAATTATACTTTCATTTCGTTTAAACTTTTAAAACAACTTTATCTATTCGCTTCAATGGCCATTTGTCTTCTCCAGATCTGAAATGACACGATTTTATTGTTTACGCCATAAAATATCAAAAATAAATTTTAAACCAAATTCTCTTCCATACGAAATAATTTACGTAATGTGTAGGATATGCGATATACAGGCTCGAACAACACGTTAAAGTAATACAGCTATACCTATATTAAAACATAACATCGTGTTTTAATGTAACAGGTTTTGTTCTAACTTTGACGTTGGTGTACACGCAGAAAAATAAAATCTAGTGTGGCATATATGATACGTCAGGCCTTAGCGGGGTATGAATAAAGCCATCAAATGGATAAGCACCTTAGCCAAATGCTAATTTTCCAAAATCGAAGCAGAAATCAACTATTCAGTTGATAAAAGCCAATAGATGCTTCAAGAAATCGTTTTCCGATAAAACTTAGAATCCTAAAAATTAATAAGCGAACAAGTTTTTATCACATAAATGTCAATTTGTCTACTCATCTAACAATATTAAAATGTTAACTACAGAAAGAAAAACAAATTATTTTAATTTGGGCTGAGAACAAAACCAACAGAGAAACAGAAAAGACGGATTCTGTTAAAAATGAATTCAAGAAACCACGTGTCAACTGGTAAGTTCATGAGTATGAAGAAAATGTTTTACTGGATGCGATAGAAAATAAAGTTGCTGCTATTCCTGGCAGAACAGAGGTAAAGAAGACTATGATGAGAAAAACAAACAGATACTTCATTTAAACCCAAATTCATCAACATGCTGGAAGTTTTTGATACCAGGTTTGATTTTTGCACATAGTTTCAAGGTGAATTCATTGACAGGCGTTCTTCTAACAAGCAGATAACTTTTACAGATAAACCAGGCTTTCCTTCTAATGATACAGTGTTTTCTCAGCACTGTAGATGCTGGGCTGATGAAAACCTCAATACAATAATCATTCTCAGTAATTGATTACAGAGACTAATATTCCTTTAAAACCAATGTTTGGTGTACTGATGGACTAGTTGGAAAAGCGATTTCTTGGTATTTTCTAACTTCTCAATTCAATATGACTCCACCATTAACATTTTCAGTTACGAAAAGAGCGTTCTTAAGTTTTTTAAGCAAAATGATTTAATTTAGGAAAATAAACCTTCTCAACAAAAAATAAATTTATAATAAATATTCTCTTTTTCAAAGATCAACCGATCTTCAACTGATACTGATCAAGGGAATACAGTGAAAAAAGGAAATAAATAAAGTTCCTATAAGACATTTCCACGGACACTCTATAAATGAGATGGAAATCTTCCATAATTAAATTTGAATCTGGTTATTTAAGAGTGCACCTTCCTTCTAAGAAACATCTTCTTATCCGAGTGCTTTTCCTGTATTATTGAACGTAGTTGATAGTAACTGGTAGACTTATTGTGATAAGTACTTCGATATCTTTGCATTTCATTGCTTGCGATGCCAAAATGTCCTTTTACCCAAACCTTCCTTTTTGTTTTAGCGTGTGATGTAATTCCATTAACAACTTTAATTAAAGGAAAAATGACATTATGCAATCTTTTGCAAGCGGCTCTATGTAGGCTTTTTTGTAAATTCTGCCCGTCTTAATTTCCACTAAATCTAGATCACATATTTAATCTACGTTCATTAGAAACATGCCAACGGAATATAATCCCTATTGAGTATCGTTAATTTTAGCAAGAAGATATCTGTTGATTCTACACAACATAACCATTACGATATTATAGTAAAATTTTTCCCCATAAACATACAATAATATCCACTATCAGTCTGTACTATACATAACATTAACGTGTATAAGTAGATAAGAGTACTACGTGCGGCGTTTACTACCTCTTGCTATTCCAATTTACAGGATGTGGTTTCGTGTATTGTATAATTTATGCATGCGGTCGGTACTTGTCGCGGACAACGTTGCTTCCTGTCGGAACGAATGCCTTAGATTAAAATTTTAATGGTACATTTTAAATAAATTTCTTGCCTGTTAAGCTGGCTCGCCTACTCTCTACTATCAGAGACAGCGATATAAATTGCGCGAATTAGTTTTCTTTGAAACGCGTCACCCCATTTCCAGCACGATATATGAACGCTTTGGTCGGCGCCGACAGTACCGATTTAACAAGAGGAATTCCTCGAGTAGACACGACATTGTTTTCTATGCAGTTTACCACTTGGACCAAGCGTTCGGCCAGGAGTAAAACATCAACTGAAGTAGTTAGTAAGCACTAAAGTGCTTGAATTATGTACAACTTGTCTTTTATGAGGACGGCACATTTACCATGACTATATTTTGGATGTATTTGGACTTCATAGGTAAGCGACGTAACTTTTACCTGTATGACTTCCTTCAAGGAGATTACTAAATAGCTTTATCTTCCCTTAACGAGTAAGATTAACCGAGGAAAAACGAAAATTCCATCTTAGTACGATTTCGGTTCCATCAATCTTGTTTTAAGTACTTTTCTAGCAAAATGCATTATAAGACATTATACGTGCTGGTGTCTGGAAAAAACGAAAGTTTCTGCTTTTAGCGTCGGTTTCAACTAAATCTATTAATCTTAACTTTAATTTATTTCGCTTTCATTACATGAATATCGCTCTTATAAGCTTGCATAAAGCAATTAATTTCAATTTTATCTAAATTTTAATTAGGTTTAAAATTAAGTTAAGAAAATGTGCGTTCATACTAAAAGTGTTTTTATACATTACAAAATCAAGAAATGACTTTAAGAAGAAGAAGAAATGTGAGCTGTCTATGATGGGATGTTAGAAGTTTGAATAAAAATATGGATTTCAGAAATTCCTTAAATCCTTTCTCAAGAATCCTCTTACAATTTTTTTTCCTTCCTTCTTTCAATGTTTAATGTCCACTTCAGTCAATCTGTCCTCTTCATCCCTTTTTCGATGTTGTTCGGTTCAATTATTCTTTTCTTTATTTTCAGATGGCTTTTAAGTTCCTTCAATGTTATTTTATAATTTAAATACTCTCAGTGATTGCTTTTAAATTAATTTCTATTATGAAAAATTAAAATAGATATATTAAAGTGAGACTTCGAATTTGTTCTATTGTTTTCCGTGTTTGTTCTATAAAGCAGCGTTTGGGTCATCAGAGTCAGTTAGCCTACGACTCTGTTAGAGCTTAGTTCTGCTTATCAATAACATATTATCCCAATTGCAGAAAAAAAACAAAAATATATAATGGCTTAGTAACATATAAATGCATCAAACTCAGAATTCATCCATTTTACTAATAATAGAGTCTCCAGAAATATAGAGCGTTCTCTTTAAAATAAAGCAATTGCTATTTCTCCTAATTCACCCAGTATGATTACAAAAATTGTTTTACACCACTAAGATACATGGCTTTTAACTACATCAATACGCCAATTTAGTACTTTTTAAAGAATTTTTTGACACACTGTATACTTTTTATTTTAACATCTTATTTAGAAACGTAAAGAAAAAATGACTTTAGCTTTATAGGGCAAATAAAATAAAGCCAAATGTTATTTAAATGTTAGCTACTAAAGAAAATATTGCAAATATGTCATTCACTCTCTTGAAAATTAGCCATATTAATGATTGAAATGCTAACGGAATTAATTTTACGGTGAAATAATTCATTAGATTGTACATTGTGAGGGGTTCTCAAAAATAATATTAATTATACCTTGTATTCCATCTACCAACATGTGGGTCATCTGGTCAATATCAATCCAAATTCAAGAATCCATTGGAATTATGGCAAAAAACACGCAACGTTTGTCATAGTTCTAAACATTGCATAAATTGGCATAAATTCCAATAGAAGACGAAAGATAGAAATACATACAATATTATGGATTAATATTCAAAAGCATTGTAAAATATCGCATAAACGCAATCAGTGTGAGATGTTCGACAATGGGCTTGGGCATCACTGTACAAATTAAAATATGAAATAAAATCTACGCAAGATGTATAACCAAAGAAACAAAATGGAACTTAGATAATTCCAATGCCACCATTATATGCAGCTTTATTTGTATGAATCATGAATCTGTAATCACCTCCTTTTTTGTTCTAGTTCCTAGTTCCTTCGCGGTAAAAAGAGACGTAAAAACAAATCATGTATGAAACACGTTCCCTTTAGAGAGTATTTTTTAAAACAAAGAAACAAGCTATCTCAAGGGATTATCAACAAAAGAGACGGTTTAACTGGCGTGACATTAAAACCATAACGATAACTGCAACGCCGACCATGTAAATGTCCTCACCGCACCTAGTGTCCCCATTTGCCAGTCCGTTCATCTGATATGTGCTAATTACAATTACCGATAAGCTCGGTCACATGATAAATCGGGATTCGTACAATGCACACGGGACAGCCATTGTTGCTTCCATAACCATTACGCTTGCTGGTATCTTTATATCTATGTATATGTACGATGCGGTACACTTGGTACTTGGTGCAAATTATTAACATATCGTCCAGTCGTGCGCACAAAGCGTACATCGTTAGATATTCTCAGTTACGATGAAGGCAGAAAATCCTTTTCTTTTATGAAGACCAAGTTTATTATGTTGAACAATATATTTTCGTCTGAATTCAAATCACAAATGAATTTTGCGAAATCTGAAGAATTATTATATTCTTAAATTACATTTTCGGTTGCTAATCTGCTAAGAAGATGTATTTGTAGGTCCACATGCAAAGAACTAAAACTTTCCCGGGTATTTATCAAAAATATAAGGTATTAATTTGAAAGTGTGGTAGATAATCTTAGAAATAAATAAAACGATAAATACATCATGTTCAAAGCAAAGCACTGCTCCGGAGGTGGTTTGGCATCTGTTTTCCGGTTTCTGAGCTTACCTTCTAGACGGCATTATTATATCTCTTGGCACTAGCTGGCGACTGGAAACATTTCACAGCTGTTCAGGCCAACAGCAATGCAAGTAGAGGAAGAAAGCGCCCGAAGTAACGCTGACGACGTCAGGTAGACAGAAAATTGTCCGTTAGCTAGTGTTTTTGTTTTCAATTGACATTGTTTTCGCTGGGAGTGGTTCTATTAATACCATGAGCTATGCTAGCGTTATTTTGGTTATTGTTTCTGGGCACCGCTTTCATGTACATCAGGTTGTGCAATGTGCATAATATACAACGAAAATACATGAGGGAATCGAATTGCAGTCAAGCAAATCCAATCTCAGCAATTTAATAAATAAGGACCCGATGATCTGTTTTGTCAGAAGCTCTGTATAGATTACTTCCACCTATATTTTGATGTCAACAATATTTAAAATATAAACCTGGAAAGATTAACAACAATGTTAATATTTCGCAAAAATAAGACACTCGACGAAATATAAATCCGCAAATTGAATCTCCACACGACCCGTACAATAAGCAAACAAAATTAACCACCCTCACGATTAATGAAACCAGATTTTCTACGACACAGCGTTTCTTGGTTATTCGAAATAAATCAATCCTTTTACAGTGCGTAACGTAGGACGTAATTTCGCTAACTTGTTGATATATGTGACATGTTTATTAATAGCCCCCGTTGTTTCCCTATATTCGACCGTTGCGAGTTAATCAACAGTTCGCCGTGTACAATATCACAGGTCCGATAAGCGGCGAATTTACACAAACTTCAGTATTCGCCCCATATAAAAAATACATTACTAAGCGATGCTAGTCTATTCCGAAAACAGGTCACGAAGTAACGGCAAGAATTCCCGAGGGAACGCTCAATATTTAGTAGGGTTTGATATGTTATCTGCATAAATGGCGTTCTATAGAGGTAATAAGCAAAAAACGAGTGGAAAAAACAGACTGGCGATTTGTAGTTGAAAAGGATCCTTGGATATCTCTAGAATTAGTAAGTTATTATGTTCGAAGGGAAAAGAAATAAGAGATAAGAAGCCAGAATTGATATAATTTTTGTGGGAAACATAAACGTAAGTTCCAGGTTTAAAGAGCTTTATGTATAAATCTCTTTTGAAAGTATTTGCCACCGACAGGAAATAGTTGAAAATAGTAGAAAATAGTAAAATGAAGCTTGTTGAGGACATCCATCTCACTGCCCCGCTTATAGTTAGATACCACATTAACAATCTTCCAGGAAACCAAAAACTGATTCTCCGCGAAGGAAACATTTACCATATAAGCCAAGTCGCACGCTAACTCATTAATGTGCTTGAGTAAAAAACCGTTAATTTCATTATTGCCGTGCGACGTTTTATTGGTCATCCTATTAACTATTTTAATTATATCAAAAGTGCAAATGGGTTAAAAGAAAAATGAAGAAAAAAGGCTATAACCAACATCACCAAACAACGAACTAAATATACTTAACTAAGAATTCTCGCATTCTCGCTACCGATGAAAAATAGCTTCCAGATTCATTAGAGACTTAACCCGATTCACCAATTAAAACGCCATCCCTGTTGATATTAATCCTTTTAACACTATTTACCTATGGTTTCAATTTATCATTAACTATTTTATATAACATTTCTTTTATTTTTGATAGTGCGCAATTTTAATATATAAATTACTTAAAGCAACTGAATTCACTCTACTTTTGAACTAAAATAGCTCAAGCAGCTCATCAGAACTAATAATAATAAGATCATTAATCCATTCGCGCACTAATCTTTGAAAATTTTGAGCTTTACGTCGCATAAATGGGAAAAATATATTAAAACACCATAATATAGAAGTCATCTTGCATATATAAACTGGACCAATCATTACAACTCAAATGATGCTTAAATTCACTAATATTACTGATCGCTACAGCCTTGCAGAACATTGGACGAAAGACGTGATCTTGAAAAGACCGTTGAACCGAACCTCGCTGAGAATGTATACTTTAGTAGTTTATACTTTCAATCTAAATTGAAATAATCTATTTTTTATTAAATTACATCGGAAACTCTGTATTATTGCGCTAAATAAATTATACGTAAAGGAACAACGATTTTTTTCAACCTTTGATGTACTTTGTATCCACCGACACATTAGACATCTCACAAGCAGTAATAACGTTATATACATCCTCATTGTATACGATAAATACCTTCAAAGTTCTATATAAATAATCCTATGGGGATTTGCTTATCCTAGCAAAAAGTACTGCTTTTTGCAGATTCGTATCTACGCTCTAATTTCGGGATAATACTTAATAAAAAAAAATTGACCTCTTTATCATGAAATAACCCAGTGCTTCAAAAAGCTGCCGCGGTAACAATCGAACATGCCGTGGAACGTCGTCCATCTCGTCGGCCATATATTTGCGATGTGTACGTGTTGCTCGACGCGAAAGCCATTGTGCGCTACGTATTTGAACGGCGGAACGTCGAAATTAAGAACGATTAAATATGCAAACAGTCCGATCGGTCTCCGAAACGGACGAGTTTGATTAGGGGAGCGCCGGGCAGAATTCGAACTTACCGTCCGATCCGCAATTCGCGTAACATAATTAGTCACAGAGTAAATGTAATCGTATAAATTAAAATGGCCGTAATGGCGTCGAACGTTCGACGAAAACGACCCATAGACTAACCGCTATCAATTGTTACCGATTAGTGATCGCAGAGGGCTTCGCCGGCCTCTAATCAGCACCAGCCATGGAACGTTAACGAGCGTGGAACGGGCTACACTATTACAACTGTTCGAACTATGAGCGAAATTAATTACACAATTACATGGACGTAGGCATTCGCTTTGTCCTCCTTGACCGTGTTCGCGTTGAATACGCCCGAAAAAAGAATAACCTATTGTGTACGGATAGAAATAAGTAGAAGAGTAACTATGAATGCACATACAATCCGTAAGGATTTTATCACGCGCCTTCCTTAGCTATCCTTAGCTTTGGAATGGAAAGTAACAAATATAGAGAGCCCAAGAGAGCATAGAAAGTCAAGAAAAACTTACGAGGAAAGTTTCCAGGGTGTCAATCACCAATCGGAACAAAACTTATAGGTAGATTTGAAAGATCCAACAAGTGTTGTAGAACGCCGCTTTCCGATTCGGCGCAAACCCACGTTTAAAGGCAGACTCCTGAAATTTCGATATTTTTTAGATTCTTGCAATCACATCGCTATTATGAATAAAATAAATAAAATCATCAATCGCCAAATGTGCCATATATAGATCTATCACACTTGCGGAAGTGAGTTTTTTAATTTTTACCCTTCCCCTTGCGTAGTGGAGGTTGAGCTGAAAACGGCGACATATACGAGTGATTCTCTGAAAATACCATTTACGCCTATGTACATACTTGCTTCACTCTACTTCTAACTGCCCAAAAAAAATTAAAAGTAACTTGTACAGCATATAATAAAGCCGATGGCAAAGAATACATTTACTAGTTTATTACAAAGTAAGTTAATTAAACAAGTATTAATTTGATAAACGTAGTTCTTTGTTGTAATAACTTCACCAGTTAATATAACAATTTTTTTATTGATTTATCGGAAAGAAGTTAGCGAACACGATTTATTGAATTCGTTATTTCAGTATATGATTAGGAATCGACAATGTTTAATCCTGTTTTAGTCTCACTCTGCGGAGCTTTGATGTAAATATCTTAGTTTTATGTAGGTCACACTCCTACTAAATGTAAACAACTGCTTCCATTACTTGGACTTCTTGGGAAGTAATATTATCAATAAAAGCAAGATTCCATCGCTAAAGTTGCTTAACTTCTTCAGAAACTCAATCAAGAATCATATAAAACAAATTAAATGCAAGAAAACATTCTTCCATTACTTTGATCAAGTTCAATATTACAGCGCATTTGAATTTTTTCATTAGAGATTCAGCTTGTTCCAAATAACAATCAATAACTCGCTTTGAATGTACTTATGTAAGTATGTATAACAAACGCAATGCTCTAAAATACCGTTTAAATTCTACAATCGTTAAATCGCTGCTAAGAAGCTATTACTTTCAAATCAAAGCAATTTTCAATAGTAAATAGGATTGCAATTATCCAATTTCTGTTTTCTATCTTTCAGCATTTTGTAACCGCCAAGAATAAAAGTAAAATTACGAACAATAACATCGAAACGAGACAGCTTTCCTCTTTACTCGTATCTACTGTCTTTCAAGATAAATGCAACTGAGATAGCTTCTGCGTAATCAAATTAGAAAAAAAGATTATTTAAAAACAAACATGTTCGATTTTGCTTATTTCCGTGCGACTGTTGCTAATAAACATCCGAATATACTACGCAAACGTATATACGTGGAATACATACACACACGAGCAACTCGAGGTAGAATTTAGCCGGGAGGTCATTAGAATAAATTGGAAAAGAAACGGAAATAACCGGGGAACTTTCGGACAACTATAATTTAAGAAAATTACCCGGAGTGCTCCGGGAATCTCTTTATCCCCAATCTTAAATGCAATCTTTTATTTTGTTTTATTCCGGGGTTTTACGGGAGCGGCGATCCGAGTCAATCCCGGTTGCTGCCATTCTCTTTCCGCCCCGATCTCGGAAATTCGTTCGTTTCCTCCAACACCCGCTCCCTCTCCCTCGCTCCTCCAAACCATCCTCTTTTTCTCCCACCAATCACCATCACCACTACTACGAGCAGCACCTTCTCTTCGATGAACACATGAACAACTTGAGACGGGAGCGCGGACCATCTTCTTAATGTAATCTGCAGCTACTAGCGTTACTTCTTTATACTCTAAGAGATGCTGCTAAATTTCGTAAGCAGTTTGCAAATTGTATTGCTGGAGTGTATCGTTTCGATCCTTAAGAAGGCATTTTTGCAAAGAGCTTTATGGTAAATATATTGTTTTAATCGATATTTGCTTCAATGAAGGACATTTACTTGCCTTATTCTGGTTTAAATAATTTTCCGTTAATACTTTTTCTCTAGTAACAATTTTGCAACCAAAGGAAGCAGTGTTGGGAAGCGCAGGATCATAGCATCATTTCATGAATTATTGTCTTTAAAGCAACGACTTGGACGTTTATGCGTCAATGTGGTCTCTCCAAAATGCTTCTGTATTTCCTCTGATGTCTTTAGAACAAATTCTTCGTCAATTTATGATTCAGAGCAACAGTTAAATCTTCATAAAAAGAAAATTTCCTCGTAAGTATAGATTCCGAAAATAAAAGTGGTACTAAAAAATTAAACTAGACCTAGAGACTAGGATTTCAGCATCACTCTTGTGGATAGTTGAATTTTCCTCTCTATGTTTCTTTATAGCTTAGTATAAGATTAATATAAAATCAATAAATAACATTGGACTATACATTGTTGATTCCACATAATAAATAGTCAACCTTGTCAAAATCCCAAAAGAATTACGCGCGAGTTTACTAGCAGAGTGCCGTAATCTGCATACTTCCACATAATGCTTTATACTTTTGACGCAAAAATAACGTGATGGATCCAACTTTTCACCATTATCATAAATCTCTCAAAAAAAGATAACCTATTTATATTTATGGTCAAAAAATGGTAATAATAATTGCCGCAAACAATGCTCGTGTTAAATGAATACTACGATGATTGCTTTTTTTGTTTGTGGACTAACTACACTAGATTATGTCTGTTTAATGTCTACTTCCAATAGAACCTGTACATGCTAGATTAATAAACAAAAGTAAAACAACAATTTTCTGTTACCACTCACGGGGCTAGATTCGGTGTAACCTGTTCTGCCATCTAAACCCTGGGAATAATAAGCCTAAATTAAGTAAATGAGAAATTAATAATTCAGAATATAGCTGTACGTCAGAATTTGCGAAGAAAAGAACTAATAATAGCAAATACACAATCAACAGTCTGGGCGAGTACTCCCGAAGCCTCCTTCTAAAAACAGAAACCCGTAACTTTATTTCGATTCATCGCATGTTGCATTAATATTCTTAATACTTTTGGTCAGTCGTTAATTGTTTTTATTATAAGGCAATATGAATAAATAGCAAAACTGTCATATTTTTGTTCCAAGCTTTTCTATGGAAAATAAAGAATAACAATTATTTTTGTCGTATTTTGCGTTGGAGCTTGCTCATTTTCACATGGAGGAAGCTTCTTACTGTTTACTGTTTACTGTTTTTGTTATCCTCTGTTTTCAACAAATATAAATAAATATCCACTTTTGTTGTTCGAAATTATCTTTGAATATAGAAAAAGATTCATATTCCAATAATATCGTCGACATTCTTCACAAATAAGGTAGTCCGTTAATGTTCTACTTAGCAATTCTCCATCAGCAGTTGATTTGTAAGCACTCATCAATACAAAGTAGAAACCTTAAAATTATGTGTAAAGCGCAATATCTAATAAGTGTCGTTCTGCGTTTGCTAATTCCTTCTTTAAAATTTCCAATTACTTTACTGCACATATTCAAGTTAATTTCGCCAATAGCCTCACCAATATTATTTTTAAATCAACAATTGTTTGTAGATTATTTGCGAAGATTTGATCCTTAAAAGAACCTTAACGGAAAAAATATAGTGATGTTGAATCACACGATGTTGAAGGCCAAGAAATATCACCATTTCGGGAAATTACACAGTCAGGAAATTTTTCGTACAATAAAGTTATAATGTCTCTGGAAATGTGGCAAATTGCATCATTTTGTTGGAAGAAAAGGTTATCGAGGTTCGTATGTTCCAGAAGAACCCATAAAGAGGTAGTTAACATTTAACAATATCGTTCACAATTAACAATTTCTGCATTCCTTGGATCAGTTGAATCTTGCATGCGTCTAGACGAAGGCCTTTTTGCTGCAGGAACGAGGCCAGTCCGCTCAAGATTCGTAATTGCTGTAACGCTAGCCATATGATTTCGAAAAAAAAATAACCCGAAGTCGACGCATAGACTTCGTAAGAGCACGCGCGCTTTCGTAACAAGTTTGGGAAATTTTGACGAAGTGAACAGCGTCTGTAAGTAATGTAAAATTAACATCCCCAAGTTCATCCTGAGACACCTCTTACATGATGTTTATATATTTATACATCTTTAAAATTTAAAAAAACTATTCGCCGAGTTATTCAGATCAAAACTACCTACATAGAGTAAAGACAAGAAGTCAACATTATGAAAAAAGGCTAGACCTTGAGCGATACACCACGAAAACCTTCTTGGGAAAAAGTTAAAACCAACAAATGTAATTCAATAATCTCACCGATCGATTTTATGAAAACATCTGAGGACAAACAGTTCTTCAAGCAACGATTGAATGTAGATCAGCCTCCTGCTGAAAGAAATTCTTATGTCCCGTGAATTTTAATTTCTTTTCTTCCTTTCTTTCACATGTACTTGTTTATATCGATTTTTAATTAATTTACCATATTCTTTGTTTAATTTTGAGAGGATTTCTAACAGTTATTAGAAAATTACAGAGATAATATATATGTTGTTGTATTTCACTTCCACCAATCGATGTGTACTATACAGAAATCCGAATCTAAGAAGTAAGCTTTCAGATAAGAATCGAGAATAATAGAATCGATGGGAATCTGATCCGTACCTGTAAAATTTTACAATTCAACCTCGACCAAAGCTACTCACTCACAATAAGAGATAGAGAACCACCACCCGCCTTTTTCCTCTGTTCTCCCTTTAACACGCCTTATCGAATCGTATTTGTACAATAAAGTTTAGAAATCTGGGTTCTGAATCGGGGTCTTGCATCACTTTATTTGGGAAAACCGTAGCGTTGGCCGGAACTCATTTTGCGATCAGCGTGAAATAGAAAGGAGTTATCGAAAGGAGTTACTTTGATTTTCAATTTTGTGATTTGTGACTCTCTCTCTTGAAATCGCGAATGGAAGCAGATTTGAAATTAGGTGGTGATGTTCTCGGATAAAATTTTACCGTCTCAATATAGAACTGGTCTTATCTTTCAAGAATTTTATTAGAGATTCCTCTTACGAAGGGACATAATTTATTCTTTAAGATTTAGATGTAATTTATTCTTTTGAAGTTCTTAATTTTATTAGAATTTTGTCAATGTGGCTATTTCGTATAACAAACAATTTGATATTTAATGGTAGGATGGATAAGAAAGTTAAATAATACCATAAATTCCGGTGTGTATTCACGCAGTAAGATAGTGACCTAAATATTAAACTGCTAGTCTATTTAATTTTATATTTACATAAGCTTTTAAATGCTGCTAACGTCTGGGAACTTTTAGCTTTTGCTTGCGTTAGTGTCGTGTCATTGATATTAATATTGCTGATCTATTGCGATCTTCTATTATAATTGTGAATATCATCAGCAGTTAAATTATTCGAAGTATGTAAAATATTCAATTTTAACGTTTGATAAAATTTTATTGGCATTCAGCCAATAAGCTCGCAAGCTACTCTCTGATATGTCTTTTAAAAATGCAACTGAATTATTCAAATTCATACTACATAATTATTGCGAGTATGCAGTTTAAATATCCCGCGGCTTCATATTTATTCCGTGGTCAACATTGTAAAATGACTCGGTGTGAGTGAAATGAATTATATACCTTCTACCTCATATTGACAAAATACTATAAATTGGAATGAAATATTTGGGACGCGATGAAATCGCGGCCATGGTTGCTGTCGTAACGGTACAACGCCTGACCTAACAACCAATCACGGATTAATCGCTGTATATGCATCTGGGACGCACGATTTCCACGCCAATTCCTATTTTAGAGAGAGAGGAAGTGTTATCGTTTAGTACAAATTTTATGTAATAACTTGGTTTGCAATAACCTTAAGAATGAACAGTATCAGTGTAATTTTAAAAAGTGATTAATAAATAGACTTCTGCAAGGGAAAAATAAAATAAAAGAGCAAGGTAGATCATAATGCCAACTAAAATTAGAGCAAATAACGGAAAGAAGAGCTGAAAATAGAACGTCTACACGACAATCTTCCATGGAAATTTATAAAAAAAATAAATATTCTTATAGAGCTCAGTTTTGCTAGACGGCTTTTATGATGCAGAATGTGCCGGTGCTTTAATGTTGCTTGCCATTATAAAGAAACATTATATGGTATGTTTATCAGCAGTTTTTACAGTCATCATGACACAAATTCAAAAATAAATGCAGAAGGTATCGAAGCATAGTGCTACATCAATTCCTTGCACTTGCACTTGCGCTTAATACGGAACACGCGTATTCATTCAAATTTATGCAATTATCTCCAGATTTAAAATCCGAATACGTTTGTATACAAACATAGTGGCCTTATAAAGCCTTGTAACGGAAATTCTCCCCGCCACTACCCTCTAAACTCCTAAATTCGTTTGTTTTCCTCTAATCCAAATTTATACCAAGAAGAATCTACTAACAGTATTTAGTATTACTTTCGTGTGCCAGCAACCAAGCAAATGTTGCCGCGCAGGCTAACTTGACGCTAATAAGAGGCAGACAGGTCGGTGTTATGCAAAGTACCGTTGACAACAATAACAAATAGACAAAGTTTGCGAACGGTCGAGGCCGAGTACACCCGCTATTAATCACCTGCTCGTTATTATAATATTAGCGGCGACGCGATGACACCATTCGAACTCCGATGGGAACGGAGGTGTTCCGCTTTACACTTTTCCTTTTTCAACTATTCAGAAGAAACGAACGTCACAAGACGGTTTTCAGATTCGTGGCATCCGAATAGGATTTTTCACCCGGATCAAATGAAAGACGACGGGAAGGCAATACACAAACATAATCCGTTGATTATTACCTGTGGTAATCGGTAATATTACAATTTATATCTCACTTCACTCGTATAAGAAATATGTTCAGTGATTGGTGGTTTTAGCGATTCGAAATAATCGCACCGATAAACTGATAGAATAAATGCCGACGATTCGATAAAAAACCTATTAGAGTAAAAGGAAATCGTATTTGATGAATACCGGGGCGGTGAGGAGCGGCCATCGCATCTAGAAAAATAGGAAATATAACGGATTCCGGCTTATCAGGAATGGAAGGAATGAAATAATAAAGACTGATTTATTGAATCTGAGGGTTGGGAAAGACCTCGAAATGCACTCATGTATTTGTGTTTTGTTCATCGTACAACCAAGTACAGAAGTAATCGGATAATATGTTGGTGGTTATGGTTCTCTTTTATGTCCTCGCTTCATAATACGAAAATGCACAATTTATTATAAGGTAACTTAGAAATACTCAGAATTCTCATCGGGAATTTCAATACCTTCACCGTAGCTTTCCACATAGCGTTTCTCTACTGGAGAATCACCGACCCCCATTTTAACAAGTACATTGTTACGTCATGAAATCTTTATTTCGATATATACAAATGATACCATCCCATTTCAATTATGTCACTTTAGTGGATTGTTCTTGTTTTACAAAGAGAGCAGGCAACATCTCACTGGGAATCACCTTTAACCAAAAGCTCACCTGGAACTATCTTGTTGACACCCTCTGATAGAAGTTTATCAGAACGAGATGAGGTCTGTGTTTCCGCTTGGATAGACAGTCCACCGGGGTTGAAACAAAGTTGTTACATAAACAACACCTCAGGTCCACACATTCCTATATGGTCTTCACATAGAGGACCATCTCTAAAACACATCTTCCCAAGACATTGCAAAAAACAAATTTCTGAGGATGTTCATGAACAAAACATACAAATTAGAAGTGACATCAGCATGCTAACCCTGGCCGACCATTCCAGGAAGTTGGAGAAAAACACTTGGAGACAAGCATGCGAATCGGAGAATTGCACTTGTTGAGCTAGAGAACCGCGCGCTACTAAGAAGTAGTGTAATAAGAATTGGCGACGTTATCGAGTCAACGCCCGAAAATGAAAATATCCTGGAAGGTGTAGCCAATATGTGGAATCTCTCATTTAGAGGTTAACACTTGCATTCGGCACTGAAAGAGCTTGAGGACGCAAATTTAATACGCAAAATAAGAGGTGAAGGTAGTTGCTCAACATATGAATTTCATCAATGCAACGTTTTCGTGTTTTTTAAAGAAAAAGTGCGTTTGAGCATCGAATCCACGACAAACACTCCTAAATACGAACTGCAAATGTTTAAATTGAGCATTCCTACAATTATTAAATATTTATCACGCTTCAATTGTAGGTATTCAAGCAATAAATTAAGTCTATGTGTCAACAATCAAGAATTATTCCAAATAATTGCTTTGAGTTGTATTTGTGTCATTAATGAAATGTTTCCTTGCCATTCGTATTTAACCATTTTTTAATAATTCCTGGAATTTTGCACACCCCTCGCGTAGTTATGCTTCTATCCCCTATGACGACAAAAGTGTAAAGTTAATTTCCTCTTTACCTTGATTTACTGATAATGGGTACATGCAAAATAGAGAGATACTGAACCGTCCATTGTACATAACAGATTTCCATACGGCAGTCAACATGTTAAAGTTAGTACGGTGAATGTACAAAGCCGACAATGCCTAAATTAATTTCCTTTGTTGTCAATGTGATCCCGGTAGTAATAATGATGCCTAAGTGAAGCACGCCATTATAGAATGTATTAGCTTTTGATGTATTGGTCGATGTTTCGTCGATATTAACGGAACTACAACGCATTAAATAAAAATATCAGCTATAGATATTCAAAGAAAGAAAATTTCTGAAAAAATTCACGTGATTTTTGAGATAATTGCGATATTTTAAAATCATAAAAAGCGAAGAGGATTTAATGGAAAAGTCCTTAAACAATATCAGATTATATACGTCCACCGTTGTACAAGACGCGTGTGCGTGAACGTTTGTATTGGTGAGCGCCACCCGTTAATGTAGTTATCAGATTGTGATCGTGATTACCGCACGGCGATCCGTCACGCGCCGGCACTACATATCATTGAACTCCACCCCGGTTTAGATTTGGTAATGACAAATGCTTTTGTTACTTCATATAAATCGCACTTGAACCAGCGCTTTGCGTGTGTCGACACGGTCCAGATGATTTCGAACAAATGACTGATGTCAGTTTCTCCTCGCGTAATGCATTGAATCGAGTCGCCGAGAATGAAGTTCCCAAATGCATGTCCATACAATTAGCTTGTCTTTGGGGTTATTGTGAAAAAAAGCAGTATGGAATGCTTCGGTTTCGTATTATACAATGCGTCACCAACGAATTTGAAATTTTATGGTTATAATTTAATTGTAGGTGATGGTAGAAATATTTTGCGAAAAATCTCTCAACCTGAAAGAAGTTAAATCATACATTCTTAAATATTTTCATTCAAATTAGAAATTCCGGGTTGCTAAATCTTCTTAACAGATATAAACTCTAATGTTACACTTCGTACTTAACGTAAAATTTAAATACTAGAAACTTGGGTTAACAAGAGTCTTAAATAAATAAGTGTATATACAAGAGCAACCTTTAAGAATGGAGTATTCCTAACGTACTTCTTGATTTTTTTACGAGAGATATTTAATTTACAAAATTATGCTAAAAATACAATTGAATTTATATTGCAAGTTGTTATAGGAAAATTTGGTATATGAAGAAAATGAACAGAGGACAAGTTATTTATCCATTCTACCATGATCATCGCTGTAGGAAGGTAACTTTGTCTCCTAACACTCACAGGAGAGGGAGAGGAAAACCCGACACTATAAACGGGACTGGAAACATGGATAAAGGTCGGATTCCAAGATCAAACTCAGAGCGACGGAGATCGACTGGAACAGCAAGATCGAGTATCTTGGAATGATCCTTGACAAAAGGGTGAACAGGGTACTCAGTGCAACCAGACAGCTGTATCCCATGCTCTCCAACTCCAACCTCAACTGGGTGATGACGATACCCACCTACATTACCTCCCTTGTGAGCTGCTTGAGATCAGTACTCTACAAATGCCCACGCACTTCACTAGCTACATTGACACACCTAAGCGAGTCTGAAGAGCTACAGGAATTCCTTGCAAGGCTCAACAAAAACTTTTTCAAGAGCTTTTTCAAGAACTTTTTCATAGCGAATGAGAACCCCAACATGAAGAACCGAAAACCCCTTCAGGAGCGAGGCACAAAACTACCTACGACTACCCTAGTAGGCTGGCATAAGCATCATTATTTATAATTAATACAGAATACTAACTAACATGTTTCTTTTTTAGGAACACGGCAGAGAAAGTAGTCCAGGTCGAAGACTCGGAGGCGTACACACCCAGGAAGATAACCAAGGTAATAACATTAGAGGAAAATAGACCCAACTCCGGACAACCAACGACGAGGTCAGAATTATTTTGGCATTGAACGAGTGGACGTACTGAAGTCATTATACGTGACGCTAATGACTGCTATGTTCGATGTTGTATGATTGATATCTTTCACAATTTCTATAGCTTTAAGAGCAGCGCTCAAAAAGGGAAAGGCAATGCGTAGAACCTCTATTTTCAACTAGAACGAACAAAAGAACAAACACTTTTACATCTGTTAATAACAAACTAACTAAATAAAAAACATTTAAAGTTGTATTCATTTATAAACATTGGCGACAAGATAAAGGTGAAGATTTGTACCTACAGAATACGAATGGAAGTTGATCCAAAGATATACGACTAGTTGATGCATCAAAAATGATCAAAGCAGTTGTTTGTAGCAAATGGTATTGACAAAGTTATAAAACGTGCTATACTATTAAACAGATTTTCGCAACAAGATTATAAAATTTATTTGTACCAAATTGTTGAGTTGATTTCAATACGCTATTGGAAAATTTAACAGAACATCATGGACAGAAGCGTGCAGTTTTTACGGCAAGATATAAATTCTACGTTCTTAAAGAATCAAGCACGGAAAGCTACAGAAATGGTCAGTATGCGTTAAAGAAGCTGCTGTCTACTACGACTTCGGACATATATATCACATACTGCACTCAGAGACAAGTTTATAAATGAAATTGGACCATCCATTTGCAGAATCCAGCGCATTAACTTTCCGAAAGGCAATGGACATCGACCAAACTACAGCAACTGCACAAATAAGTTACGGTGTTGCTAACGAAGTTCCTCCGTTGGTGAAACAAGAAAGCATTTCTTTCCATCGTTTGGCGCAAGGTCGAAGTGTTCAAGGTCAACATTAGGGTAAACACAAACACAACACAAGAGGGAAGCCAACCAGCATAACGCCATTTATTCTATTTGAAATATTTTTTTAAATGTTAAAATAATTTCTTGTAAAAGGAAATAATAAATAAATTAAATTAAATTAAATTGAAAAATAAATAAATTGGAAATAAAATAATGCCAATAGGTAAAATTAATATCAAGGTAAATTTTGAAAATAAAGAAAGAGATTTGTTCTTTTATTTCATTAAAAACGGTGGCCCGCCACTTGCAGCTAGAATATGCACGGACTATAAAATAAGTTTCAATCCAAATATTTTAGTTTAGGCTAAATCACGAAAACTGAATTCCATAGCTACACATTGTCTACAATAGAGTTTCCTTCGGGATAAACTCAACGTCTTCGCAATTTCAGCACATTATAGATCAGTCTTTATTTAATATTGATGGAGTCATGCATTTAGTCTTGAAAGGTATCAGATTGCTTACAAAATTGTAAACTCACAGTTAAGAAAGAAAAACGTAAATTTTTCTAGAAACGCAAAGAAAATTATATCTAATTTGCATAGTTTATATTAGCTAAAATACAGAACTAATATGATGCTAATATTGGCCAACCATTAACGTTCTACGTGGGTATAGAGAATTAGTAATAATTTTACACTTCGTTTCCAATTTCTACTTTAAGGCGAGCTTTCTTTAAAATACACTCTAGAAGATCGATATACTGACTAATTAAGCTTCAAAAGTAGTTTTAAAATTACTTTGATTATCGTCGCGTAATTGGAGATCTAATATACAATACACGAGATTTATATTTTAGGTCTATAAAATCATTCAAAAACAACGTGGCGTTTCCTTATTATAACGATGTGCAATCCGTATGTACTTGCAAGCTCTACTTCCCATCTAAAAAGCGTGCATCTTTTGAACTTAGACTAAAAAGTACTTGGAGGAAACAAAAGCGACACCCTTCATTATAATATTGTTCTCAGCGCGTGCTGGCGTTTCATTTTCCTTGCACGGGAAAATAAAGAGGTAGGTACGGCGAAGGTAGCTTTAATTAGTAGAAAGGTGCGATTCCAATAACGCGAATTCATTTCCTTAATTGAAATTTCTTAATCACGTAACGTTTCGGATTGAGATAGTCCGACGATCTATATAAGTTCTTAATTATTTCTTTTTGGTTTAACGTTCGATTGGTATACTTATTTCATAGGCATTATTACCAACTTGCGCATTTTTATATCTTACACAATAGGTGCAATTTTACAATTGCAAAGGGTTGAGACACATGTATGTATATCTTAGACGCACCGCAATAACAATTAAATCAAGGAAAAAATATAATTTCGTAGCCATATTCTGTTATTAAAGAAAAAGGTGTTTTAACGGAAAATCGATTTTGATAAATAAAAAAATCTTATAAACCATTTTTATTGAAAGAATGCTTATTTCCTTATTTCAGTTCACATTTAAAAAGATTTAGTTGTCTTAAGTTTTGTATGTCAAAAATGTTTTACCGTGAAGAGTTTCAAAATGGTCTTAAACTAGAACAAGCAATACTTCACATCTCACTAATTTTCTGCCTCGCCGATGCCCTTCCTGTGCAGATATCAAACCAATGCTACTTATTTATTATTCCTTTCGGTATTCGGCGCCAATTGACAGATCAACCGGATATGTTAATTTCGTTTCAGCTCGTGTGTGTTTGCGTTCGCCGGCCTGTGTGCATTTGTGTTGTGCAGGGAAGATATCTGATTGCGAGGTCTTGCGCACGTACGGATCCAAGCCTTCTCCTAACGAACTCACCGTTAGGAGAGAGGCGAGGATTACGTGCTCAGGAGGAATTCTAATGCCGCGGGCCGTCGTGCTGGGTCTCGCCGGAGCGAAATACACGCGTCAGACGTGCCACGTTATAAAAATGAATAGCGTTTTCGCTCTCGGGGCTAGAAAATCCCATGTTGACACCGCGGCACCCGGCGCTCCGTCTCTATACACACGCAAACGCGGATCCAAGAGGAAAAAAGGGAAGGCAAGGAAAATAGTGAGAAATACAAAAGGAAGAAAATAAGGCTTCTCGAAGTAAGGCCTTGCCGTTGCGGCTGAAGAAGCTTATTCTTTAAAGGAAGATCGTGTCGGAATACCGTCCTCTCCCACTGTAGTACCTACGCAGAAACGTGGGGCTTTTCGTGCCACAATCAAGTCTCAATTCGCATTATAAGATTCTCTTGTGCTAAATAAAAGAGGATCTTGGCTTGAATATTTTATTAGACAGGCTTTATAAAGAGAACTTTTTATTGTCATCTATATAGCGACCTTGTTTCAAAATTAAACAATATCTTACTCTAATTTTGAGGAATGTGTTAATTTTCCTTTGTTAACTTGCGAAGAGAATGTGGAAATATTAACCCTGGAGAATAGAATCTTACCAAGCAGCAGCAAATTTTTCTATAGAGCTAATTTTTTACTCATATACGAGCTCTTTGAAGACAATAGGCGGTAACAACATCTTTTTTTAAGATTGAGATTTTTTTTAATTAGTGTTTACTCACTTGAAGTTATTGAAGCATAGCATATGTTCCAAAGATTTGAAATAAAATTAATCATTAATACGGAATGATGATAATTAATTTTAACTGTTTTTAAGAAAGCTCGAAGAGGTCGACTTTTAGTTTTAATCAACCAGCTACAGAAGACATTTTAGATCTCCTACCTTAAGCCGCCTAGAGTTCTAGTACCCTAAAATTAAAATTTGAATAGAAAATAGGCTGTTACTGCATAATAACTTTATTAATAGAAAGTGCTTTCTGTAATGCATGAAAAATAAGAAATGCATTATAATGTAATTAAAATTTATAAAAGACTTTATTAACAAGTAGAAGTAAATAATAACTGGATGCTCCAACAAAAAACAAATAAAGGCAACAAAACAAATGAAAATCAAGGAAAATAATTTTTGTACAGAATAAAATGTATGCTAAAGGACGTAAATTTTTCTCGAAGCAGTTGATATTCCTCACTGATTTGACATTAATAGGCAGACTGTTAAAGATTTTAATTCCAAGGCTATGTACTTCGGTACTAGTTCGCTAGTAGCACAAACGGTTTGCGCAACGTATTGGCTCCCGATCACGGATCGCTTGGCTCGATGTCGACATCACGTAAAAGTGTAGACATTTTTCCTTGGAATCCTTGTAGAGGATCTTCAGGAATTGAAGTCTGTCGCCCAAGCAAGATCCAAACCAATTTGCAATGTTTCCTCAACCCGAAAGATAATTTTTCCATCAGTAGAGTATGTTGCAAGCAATTCAAAATTTTTTCCAGATTGCATAATATTGCAATTAGTGACTTTCGACGCTCAATAGTAGTACTAATAATATATCTATTTTCTTTTACAAAAGAACAACACTTCCCAAAAAAAGGAATATCAAAGACATCTTTAATTTCATAAAAAGTACATTTAATTAAATTGAACTTAAAATTTTTTTAATTGTTCATTTTTATATTTCCTTGGAAAGTGAGAAAGAACATTTACGCAACTTGTTTGACGCTCAATAATAATACACACAATACCTTTTATAAGCGTGCTTTGTTTTCGGAGTCTAACTAGTATCTGATATTTATAACAAAACAGATATATTGTTATAAAAATCTACACTAGTTAGACTCTCTTTCTGCATACTGCTTCCAAAAATTCGAACAATTAGACAGTCTACCTAACCTTTAGGCAGGTCTTTTCAATTTAAGCATAAAACTAGGTACTATTGTATGGATACTAAATTTGAGATATTTTGTGATAATAATTCAATGCTTTGGCTAAATCCCTATAATTTGATTACTACATACATATATTCTGTACTAGTAAATAATTAAAATTGGTTTATTTGTGTTTTATTACAGTATTCATTTAAATACACGGCAGCGAAGCAAAGCCGAAATTAAGGCACCTAATGGAATAACCACATAAATCTGACAAAATCGTTAAAATTTATCGTATATTAAATAATTGAAACCGGAATTAAAATAATATTGCCGTACTAATTAGATATATCCGAAAATATATCTAATTTTTAGGGCTACAGGAACCGTATCGAAAAGAAAAAAAAAACAAATAACAATCACGAATATATGTTTAAATTTGCGAAACGCGAATGCATATTAAACAGTCGTAATTGCCTAGGTTTAGTTAATGTATGACAAGCTGCAATTTTAATTTTATTACACTTATTTATCTCTCATTACGCAGAACAACACCGGCGTAATTAGTTTAGCCGCACGCGTGTTTCATCGGTCTGTGTGTACAAGGTGGAAATGATACATGTATGTATTTTGCTTTCCCTTATACATTATGCATTCATTAATATTTGCTTTCCTTGAATGTACGAAACCGTGTAAATTTGATATTAGGTGAATTATGTTTTCCTTAATTTACGATCAATGTTAAACTCCAAATACCTGTTCGTAACAATATTCTCGTTACCTTAAAAGACCTCGTACAGCAGTGGCAGTGGGTGATGACGTAACGGAAGGTCGTGCACGACGATTCGAATTCCTCGTGTATTTCCTTGCTTATTGTGTACGTTGTACTATTCAACGAAAATACACGAGAAAACCGAATTGTTGTGGGCGCCTAAGTCATCACGCGCCGTCGCTATTTTTTTACACTAATTCAAAGCTTAATCAAAATTAACAAATTAAAAATAACTTGAGATTTATCTATATGCATAAATTTATAGCTTTGGGCAATTAGGTAAATCTGACTTTTGTTGTTGTGATTGTTGCACTCTCTATGAAATAACTGAAATTAATCTTTAACAACTTGGAGGTATAAATTGCCTCATCTAACTAGTATGATAACCCATTCTTCGGAATGGCTCCAAGAAAGATCATTGTTAACTCAACAATTCCCTGTTGTTTCTGCGTAGAAAAATGATGTTGAAGAAAAAATGGCAGAGCGGACATCATTAGTCACCTCATTATTACCAGTTCTTGTCGAGCTTTCATGAATATTTTGAAAATGTCATGCCTGAACCAGAAGACGTTGCAGCCATAACTCAAAATGTGATGACGTCAAGCAAGGTCATCATGATTTAAAAATTTCTCGAGATTAGTGCAGGCATCGTTTATTTGATCTGTGTTGCTTGTCGTTGTATTACAACAAGGTGACTGAACTGAAGCTAAATCTTTAGAAAGTTGAAAAATAAGGATACGTGCATGCCGCTGTCCCACACCCGATTGAAAGGTATTGCTATTACCGCTCTAATTTATGTTTAATAGGACTCCGCTAAAAATTGCGTTATTCCATCTGCTCTGCCGATCACTATTAATAGGGTTACATACTCAACTGATTCCAAATCTCAGTGGCAAGAGATAACTGGTGTTAAAAAAAATTTAGAAAATAAATAATTTGAAAATAACGTTATCTTTAATAGGCGGCAATGGACGCAGTAACAGGTTTAACATATCAAACCTCTCCTATTAAAACGGCGTGTTACATGCAACATTCACTGAAGAATTACTCATATAAATATATTAGTCACTTCTCTATTCTCTAATTCTAATTTACATCATGCCAAACAGATCTTGAAGTTGACATCCAAACCATCAAATTACCATAACTATCCATAAAGTTAAGGAAAAAATATATTCCATACTTGTTACCAACTTCACACTAGCTTTGTAATATTATTTCCAATTATCTAAATTTTGCTAAAATGTTTTTTTTTTTAATTAATTCGCCAACTCGGCATACTTTTTTTTTTTAACTCAAAACCCATTTAAATAAGCATTAACATTGATAACATCTAAATTGATGCGTCCATCAACGTCAACCGATGAAACATCGTCAATTATCAATTCACCCCGTACCGCTTTAGATTGCATAAACAAAAGCAATTTCGCAACGAGGACCGAATTCCCCAGGCAATCAGGAGCACCGAGGTGGCGTACCATAGCATCGACGATGCCGATTTTCTCCTTTGGGACGCGTAGACGTCGGAATGCAACAGTGGGTATTGTTGTAGTCAAGTAGAGGAGATGAAGCAGTGGTTGGTTGTCTGGCAGCAGAGTAGTAATTACTGCATGAACTTCAGTCGATGAGGGACGAAGGGAGATGACGAAGTGGGATCCTGTTGCATTTTCGTTGACTTGCGATAGAACGGGACAACCAATGTAAAATAGCAACAACGTTTCTTAATTATTCTGTAGCATTTAGATTTCTTATTCGACCAGGAATTTTCTAGTCTTGGGAATTACTACGTTTTCAATGATAATCTAAGTAATATGCAAAACCACCTTTAATTAGGTTTTATCTCCTTCTTGAGCTTTCACTTTTGATGATCCAAAATTATAGAAGATATTCAAAAATACCTTTTCCCATAGTTTTCTTACAGAAAGGCATAAGCAGCGTAGAAAACAGAGAAATAAAAGCAATTTCTGCTGGTTTTCATTATTCGAAAAGAGATTTTTTTTTATCGATTACTTCAGACGTGGGAAAAATAACAAACCGATGTTATGCATCGTTACTGCACAATTCCAACGGCAGAAACAAAAGCAAAATTCATCATTTGTCAAAACAAGTGTGTTATTTCATCAGGATTCCCGCAGGGCCACCGCATAAGTCAATAATTATGATGGGAAGCCAGTAGGAGTTGTCACTGCGATTTATTGAACATGCCCTTTGTTTTTCAAATTCGTTGCTTCGTTACTTTCGTGTTTAAAAAATTAATTTTATATACAAAGATGATTTGCTAACATTTGCATTCGGCACCACTTTATATAGGCTTTTATTGGATATAATTCGAACAGAAGCTTCTCATATTGCAATAATGTAATGTACAATTAAAATCAGCTTATTCATTCTTTACGCTATCACATTTAACATGGAACTACACAGTGCATTAAGCACAGGCTTCTCTTGTCTCTAATTCGCAAAATTTGCTGGAGCAAAGGATGTAAAGAATATCATTCTAACTATACTGAAAGTAACAGCAGCTTCCTCCTTTTTCCTGAAACTAGATTCGCATTAGTCACTATTAGCATATCTAATTCTCGATGTAGCTTCTTTATCGTTAGCATTCATTTTCGTAGCTAATTGCATAAACGATGACTAGAGGTGACCAAGCCAGGTGAAATTATTACTTTTTTGCAGCTACAGACCCGTGTCTATTCGTCTCATAAGAAAGGGTTCGTGTTACCTACTGCTTTCCCCGAGAGTCAACAAAACACAAGTCGGTCTAGTCACTGCAAAAAAGTAATAATTTCACCTGCCTTTATCATCTCCAATGATAACATTAAGATAAAAACTATTGGCGTGGTGGTTGAAGAATATGTTTAGCAAGTTTTCATATTTAGGAAGAAGCTCATGGTTAGGAGAACTTAACAAGGAAAAAGGCATCATACTTTTCCGTCTATTAATATTTTGTGCGCAAATACAGAAGCTAGTAAGTAAAATAGAGGAATAACATAAATAAAGCGCTAACATTTGTATAACAAATTTGTTGGAACCAGAACATTCCATAGCCACCTTATTCTCTCCTGCATGTATAGGAGTGTTAAGAGGGGCAACCTGTGTGAAGATAGCGAATGAGGACGCAAGGGAATTGGCTCTAACGAGCAGTAGACGAACAATCGTCAATCAATACTCAGAGCCTGCAGATAGGTCGACGTACAACTGCGTGCCCACAAATAATGTGATTATTATCACGAACTCCTGTAGGTATATTCCTACCTACACTTCTTGTTTTCGTTGTTTTATTCCGTTCGTCCGTCGGCTTCTCTTCACGATTCGCGCTAGCTTTCTCGCTTTTCCACAGTTTCGCGCGTCAATTTTTCTCACTTCCTTTTATCTCGTATTCCGCGTGTGTACGCTGTTGCTTTTCTCTCGTTCCCATTTCGCACTCAGCACCTGTCCGGCCCGAGGTTATTTGATTTCGTCCCGAATCAGTCTCTATTTGGCTTTATGGATTCGCTCGTTCGGAATTGTTTCGGGCGGGCGCCTTTCGCTACCGCACCGCAGTTCGGCTGTTGGATGAAGTTTCTCGGTGACTTCCTTGGAAGAAACAATTAAGTGCGTAATTAATTATGTTCTTAGACAATACGCTCTTGATGCCGCGTAAATCGAAGCCGTATAGAGATGAAAGCGAGTTGCGGAAATTGGGTCGATTATCGTTATTAGCTTGAAATATGATCCTAATGGATGATTTCATTGTCAATACAATAGCTTGTCATAGCAAAAGGAAATGTATGGATTATATAACTGAGCTAAGTTTTAGTTTATACCGTTAATGCCAGGTTAACTGAAATTGCTAGTTACATCGGCTATCGATATCACAGAATTTTTTTCACTTCTTGTTTGATGCATTTTAATCTCGTTTTAGATGGTGTTGTTTTCATTTTATTTACACTATTTTGGACATAACTTATAACTTACAATTAGCTGATGAACTGCGTACTCTGAAGTTATAAAAATATAAAAATAAAAGAATGAAAAAGAAGATAGTATCTTCTAAACGTCAGTTTAAATATATGATGGCAGAATAAACAGCTTTCGCTCAAGAATCTCGATTTTTTTTTTATTTCAACATATATAACTTAGATCAAAGAAGAAATATTATTTTAGGGTCGGTTGCATAAACACTTTGAACTGCAGTTCACTGTTAAACTGCAGTTCAACGTAAAAAAGTTGTACCAACATAACTTCATACTGATCTTTGTTCAAATTCAGAGTTCATGTGAACGCCCACTTGCCGCGGTTTCCAGTACTGCCTTTCCCCAAAGGGAGAGAGAGAAAGAAAGTGGCGAGAATTCGACCTAAATTTTCAACTGCACCACCCACCATAAACTTACCTTATGGAAATGCTTATGCGCTCAGCTGGATATCGTCGTTCAAAGGTGGCTGCTATGCCCAGTCATTCAGGTAAAAACGTAAAAGTGGTCCTGGTAGAAACCATACATACTGGAAGGCGTCACCCACTAAATTTCACTAATGCTCTTCCGTATACCCTGATCGTGCGAACCAAGGTCTAAGGTCTACAACAAATCAGGGACTGGATTAACTACTTCAGCTAAGCTATCACTTAGCTCACGTAATTCGCCACTAAAAAGTATGATACCAGTGGTGCAGAGATACACGGTAAATAAACCTTTAAGCAAGTTTATTTAAAAATAAACAAAAATAAAAATGTTTGACTTTAGCGAAGGTCAAATTGTGGTTTGTTAAATACGGAAAACCTGATAATCTAAGGTAAAAAGAACACAAGCGTAAATACTAGAGTGTCTGGTAGGATCTAAGCCCTCTTGGTAAAAAAAAGAAAACAGAATTACGAAAAAAACAAAGCAGGTATCTAAGGTGAATATCATGTTAGCCTGTTTGGCTCGTATCTTGCTTTAGGCATTTACGTCTCAATATTTGCTAAGAGATAATAATTTAAATTCAGAAAACATTTGAAAGGAATTTTCGATGATACCGAAAAAGCTAATGAGTGCAGCGTTGATTAACGATGACCGTATTAAAACGAGCAATTCTGGAAGATTGTATTTTGAAAAAACAAGACGTTTTAAAGCCTTTAAGAATTGGATGGAATTGTCATCCTTTCCATTAAATTTCGGTTTCTTTTAATTTAAAGATTACTGTATTACTATATGACAGACATTGATCTGAATTCATCACCTACGGAAGACTTGCACCTTTATCAGCACGTTCTAGTTCGCCATATTAGACTCTTCAATATCTTTTACACGCATTTTTGCAAACTAAACGATAGACTTTGAGGAAAACTAAATTCTTCACGGAGATCAACGGCATCACCACTGCTCGCTATATATTTTTTTAAAAGAATCAAGCTTTCTCAGCTTCAAAAGTGGTACTCCCGACCTTAAGGTTTCTTGCAGCAGAGTGTATTTTACAATAAAGTGTCCCGGGCAATTGCAGATGTGCATGAAACTATCCAATGAGGTAATAAATATTGTTGGGCCAAGATTTTTCAATGTAAGCAGATTTCCGAGATGCTTTGGACCTCTGATTTGTATCCGTATAAAGATTCAATCGCCTGGTATAGAAGAAGCAGAACATTTTAGAAAGGACGATTAGACAGCCCGCCTTTATTTTTTCTTTTACAAAAACTTATAAATCGTGGAAATTTTCTGAGGAGGCTGTACTCCGAAATTGAGTGATTCAGCCACTAAACAAATTGTGTTATTCTTGTACCGAAGTACTCTTGAGTCTCTAAAATGCCATCGAAATCTGAATTTTCCAGTTGTTTCCCATGCAAGTTTAATATCATGTTGCATCGTTCTCTATAGGATGGTTCACTTGTGATTCAAATACTTGAAATATCTAATTCTTACAAGTAACATTCATAATTGCAACTGGTTCATTTGCATTTCAAACAAAACACAATCGTAATTCTTCGCTGATGACAAAAATAATAACCGGAAACCAAAGCGCGTCTCTAGCGGTTTCATTTCGCGAACCATAATCAACATTATTGTTATATACGCGTCGACATCAGCCCCGAAAAATGTTTGCACATCTCTCGATATTCCTCTCTTTTCCCAATAATTATCTATCAGCTTTACAAGCATTTAAATCCATTGGAGAATCTTTTCGTTCATTCCCCAGTAAATCCTGGATTTCCCGAAAAGTTTCGCCCTTAATTACGCTTCCCGTGCAATATAAATGAGGACGTGTCTTGGATGAGGCGTTGGATTCACACATGTGAGAGATCCGACTGGATAAATCGACGCCGTTCGGTAAACCGGATTATAATAATCCCGATGATCGAATATTGTCTCTCCGAGTTGGCAAACTCCAGTAAATTCCGCCGGATCAAAAACGTTAAGCGCGAGGGCAAAATTAATTAATTACTCGTTAAGACCGTAAACTTAAACCATTCAAAGTGTGAAACAATATTGACTGAGTCGACACAGCAGCTCCTCTAAGCAGACACCTCTCGCTTTACCCTACTTTCTATAGTAAATAAAACCGTGCAAGATTCTTCTGGTAATTAAACGCTGCTTAAAGCGACGACAGATATTATTCATTTCGTCCATACAAGACATTCGCAATGAGATGAAGCATGCTTTATTTCTTCATTTCTTACCAACCACATTGCTCGGGTGTTTTTTTTTATTTTCCCGTATGGACGTTTTGTTTTACATTTTATTTTCTGAATTACTTGAAGCTTATTTCACAGGTTCACGCGTAGACTATTGTAAAATCAACAACGACAAAGACTGAAAGATAAATAGCATTTTCTATCAAAAAGTGACAAATTTCAACGAACTCGTCAATTTAATTAATTGCAATAAGTGCCTAGGAAGATGTAAAAATCAGCTTTATAATTCGTTATATAAGCTTTTTTTGGGCCCTCAATTCTATGCAATTCTAAAATTAATGCGCATGTGTCTCTTACGAGATTATTGTTCGAGCCGTGCAATTCTAGAATTACAAACTCTGAGAGCTGTTACTTCACTGTTCGAACCACACGCAATTCGTAATCCCGAACAGTTCTAGCAGTTCTTGCCTCAGAGCAAGTATTGAGTTCTCACTGGGAACTTCTCGCCGTACTTGATCATCCGCAATTGCTGTTTCAATACAAATTAGTTTTTATTTACGAAATTAAGGTATTTCAGTTCCTTCTCAGAGGTACTGAACAATTTTCAAAAATTAATTTCACCCAGTCAGTGTTTTTCCGCAAATAATAAAAATTGAGTAGTACATGTTCCCAAAGTTTCATAATTTTTTGAATTTCCGGGTTCGAGATCTTCCCTTGTTAGATCCCATTTATTTTTCATTTACGTAGTACCTGCGAAAGACAGCAATGACAACAAAACGATACCTCTTTGCTTTTAATATATAATGACCCGAGTGCCAGAAAAAAAAAAATAATAACTTTAAAGAATAAATCAACCAAGAATTATAACTTTTAACATATAATAATAATAGTTATTAATCATAGTTAAAAGGAAGAAACAACAAAAAATAACATCAATATTAACTTGATGGTTCAGATAAGTCTGCTTTTCCATCCTACCCCAAAGTTCTTAGATAATCTTAAATTTCAAATACCCTACAAAATTTCACTTTTAACCTTTTGAAGAACAGGGCCGAACGAAATATTTTAATTAGTTCATTAATTCCAAGTCAAGTTTAATTAATTTATTAAACGAACCTTTTTAATGAAACACCGAAATAACGTAAAATTCGTAATCATCTTGTAGCCCAAATATTTTAATATAGCGACACAGTTGCGAAAATACGAAATGCGCTAAATCCTAGCTTTTTTACGTTCTAACTTTAACAACAATAAGTACGAAAAACCGCAAAGAATCTTAAGTTAACTGCGAAGTACGTGAGTAAAGGTAATGAATAAAGATAAAGAATTAAGCTAAGAGTTTACACAGGATTTTATTTTAAAATTATGAAAAGTAAACAGTCTCCTTTGAATATTAAATTACACGACGTGACTCGTTGAGAACGGCTTCGATATATACTAACGCGAACGGAAAGCAGTGAAAATGGGAAATGGTCTTAAAATATATTTCAATATTTAATGTTTGGTTTAAAGTTGGATACGAATAGACGGGTAGAACAGTTTCGAAAACGTTGGTGTGGGAATAAGAGAGGCTGGAGTACGCGAACTGTTGCTTCCCTTGTCAGAGTACCCTTTCGCACGTCAAACTTTAACCCGCTGCTTTTGACAAGTTGCAAATTACTCCGAATGTAGATAAGATGAATGTGTTTGTCATTTCCGATTTTCTCTCATAAAAGTATAGATACCTGTCTAACATGTTAGAAGTTTAAATTGCGTTCCAACGAGAGAAAGAATACGAAATTTCATGCATATATGTATAGGTATGGTTTATAGAGAACAGCTCATCTGAACTAACTAAATAAGTTCGATCGAAAGAACAATGGAATTTTGGTTACTGTTGCAGCGTTTTAATCAATATCTCCTAAAGTAAGATGAGGCAATAGTTCACAATTATGTATATATAATCATGGACAACGTCTTCAGTTTAAAATTATTTTGAAGCATATGGAATGAACCCAAGAAATTATGTAGGATGTCCCAACATTCTGGAATTGTAAAACTGTGCTCACTGTGTAAATGGTGGAAGATTTCCAGATAATATAATAGACATCACAAAGTATATTTAAAAAATATTTCTGTGTAAACAGAATGATCGATAAATAGCGAACCTGACATCTGCTTTGTTATGTTAAATAGGTTCCCTCTGTATGATTATATTTTTAATTTCTCCAACTATAAATAAACCAATATAATATGGGTTTCACATATCTATTTGTTTGTTAGCTTTCAAGATAATTATAGCTTCGTCCGGAAATGCCCAAATGTATTTCTCCTTCAAAAAATTTAAAATGTAAATAAATGTTAACGTAAATTTCTTCTATATCCATCCTGCAGAGAATTTACATTTCTAATGATTCTGTATCACTCAGTATAATCCTTCCAATTAAGTCGTTCCCACAACGTGTGTGATCGTCACAGAATTTTTTTTTTTTTATTTTTAGACATTGGTCTAGGTGTGCATGCAAATCTTTACAATTTGCCTTCTTACTGAAAAGCTGCTTAGAACACGATCACCACATGCCAGTGAGCTTTAATAATGATTAGCCAGCGTTTTCAACATTAAGAGAACCCATATTTTGGGTTAATAAGAATTCATATCCTTCTTTCCTTTCCTTTTTTTTGAAGCACAGAAAGCTGGAATTCATCAACTTTACTGTTACTATAAGCTAACACCTATCGCTTTACAATTATTTTGAATTTTTATGTATGTAAAAGTTATTGGAAGAGCCGCACATGACAATGCTCCTTGTGTCTCCTTCTTACTCGAAGATTCTAATGCGAATCATGCTCAAATATCACCCGCAAGGTTTTGACATTATATTGCTATACCGTATCGAAGCTAAGCTTTTAAGACAAAAAACAACATTCACGGAGGAATTACTTCGCATGTGCATCATAAATTGTGCATATTATAGCTTACTCTCGGCGATCTTTTTCGACCATCAGATCCACCGTGTTAAAGCTTTAAATCTCGTGTATCTCAATATATGGCTTTATACACAACCGAGGTTCACTAATTTTCCGGTAAAATTTACATTTCCAACATGTATATAACGTAACACCCATAAAATTCCTTCCTCCTTTTTCTTCGCTTTAATCCCACATGTAAACGCGATAATAGAATGGAAAACAACGGTATTTGCCCGCGATAAATAAGAAATGTATACATACACGGAATGGTACCCCGGCCAAATCGTTCCGCCAAAATCTAACGCGGGGGCGGGTGGCGTAAAGAGGTGCAATGAATGGCAGCGCGGAGTGGAACTTTACAGTTGAACATGAACCGCGCACTAACTTTCGCTCCGATTCAATAAATTATTTGAATGCCTAGATAATCTGTTAAGCTTTCACGTGTTGTCTTTCCTCTAACTAATGAGTTTCTATATTTCAGTCACGTAACATTAGTACGGCAACGTAAAGGGAGATTAGATACGTATCAGTATGCTGATCGTTTAGGTATATATAAAGGCTGTAGCATAGGCGCCGTGTGTAAATAGTGTCGTAATTATTGAGAAAATTATCGAAGCGATTTAGAATTTAGATTTACACTGCTTCCTACAACACTTAAGAGGTTTCGAATTAACAATTCACCTTAAATAAAAATTTTGATACTGTTACGGTTTACGTGCACAAATTAAAAATAATATTATTCGTGTGGCTCGTATTAAAAAAAAAAAGAAAATTACGTACTTAGAGCTTTAGCCGCTAAAATAGAGCACCTTGAACTTTGCAAAACTTAAAACTGTATTTAAATATCTCTATAATGGTAGCTACATTATAAAATCCTGCGTACTGTATAACCGCATCGGGCTTTAATTATTACCTTTATACGTTTAGCCTTGTACACACCAATTTTTCATAATGTGGCGGGGGAATATTTTTTAACATTTCTTTTATTTTGGCTTCAAATAGTTCAAATTCTTGATGAGTAGTTTTTGGTTGAATTTTCTCAAAGTGCCAGGTTAAATTTAGGTATGGAGATTGGGGCAAGTCAAGCCAGAATATGAAGTCAATTATATATTCAACCTTTAGCTTTTCGAACTAAGTGGCAACCTCCGTGCTTAAGAGTAGGAAGGACCCAATTATAAAAATCCTCGTTAACTCTACGACACACAAAAATACTTTCAGGGGTACCAACCTGAACAAGGAACTATGGAATTTACTCTATTTATTAAAATCAATGTTTATCCCTTAAAATTAACAATTATCATGATGATAGAAGTATTTTTTAATAATTCGCTCTAAATTCGTTTCGTCGAACCAAAACATCCTTTCCCAGTTATTCGGTTTTTCAATTTGTCTTTTTGTCCACTTTATTTTTTTTTTTTTTCTATTGATCGCGGACTATAGACTTTTTTGTTTTACAACCTTTTACTCCTGCACTGTTTAAGCGTGTTCTATCTGTTCTGGTTGTTCTTATTTTGAGACATCTGCTTCCTGACCAATTTTTTAAGAGATCTAGTAATCTTATATCTATTTATGGCTAACTTTAGCTTTGAAAATTTTTAATTTGAGAGGACTTAATAATAATATGTATTGTCCAACAGTACATAGAATGCAAGCAAATTAAACAATATGAAACTTGATGTATATTACATACAATGATGTATACAGATTTAACCTAGGTGAAAAATTTAAAATGTTATCGTAGAAGCACAGTTAATCGAAAGTAATGTAGCCAATTTTAAACCCGTTGAACGTTTCTAGGTAATTAGACCACTCATATTTCCTTACTTCATTATATTAGCCGATATTTTAACCAGACGATCGCTTTTTGTCAAGGTACGAGTGCCTTAATCGTAGCTTCGCCAACACCCTCGAGTTCGACGACGACGCTGACGGCGCTGAAGAGAAGACGCGGAGCCACTTGTCATTTTCAGAGTAAACAGCCCGACTTGATGTTTGCTTACGAGCTCGCTATTTGTCAAACATTTTATTTTCTTTCGTATAGTTCAGCCCCGGTGCAGACATGAAGGGATGACATATTGGCTCATTTAACGAGAGGCGAGACTTCTTGTGTACTTTTATCGCTGCAGATTACTTTGTCTACACAACAGATTAAATCAAATATTTTTCATTCCGAAGACGAGGACGAGTGCGACGACATCGTGAACGACGGCGGAATGTTTGCTTTTATTTATATTTTCAAATAAAACGCGCAATCCCTAACAAGTTTAGCCCGGTGTGGCAGCGCCCTGAATGATGACGCCAGGCGAATTCCCGACCTGCTGACTGACAGCGACTGAAGGTTAACGTCGTAAAGTATTTGAATTAGAAGTGGGATACTGCTGTTACTACTGCTTCTTCTTTTTTCTTTGCCATATGTCCTACGTTGCCTTCCATTTCTGCTGCGCGCTTCTTTGATCGTCGTCGTGACATATGACCTTTCGCGTAAGTGTGCTAAATCAAGCGCTACGGATATTACAACTGTTAATTCGAAATGTCTGGCATTCGGATGAGATGTGCGTCTTTAGTTTATGCGGGTATATTGAATATGAACCTGAGCAAAATATATTCATATGTATTAATAAATTACAACATCGAAGGCAGCTACCATGAGCGCCGTATGGAGCGGTGTTCACTCAATTACGGTCAAAATATAATTATATAAACACAAACAAAGACTAATGTACCCAGTATTCATTATC
>LR736857.1:2448959-2538561 GCA_902654985.2 Oryctes borbonicus | reverse complement strand
AAATCAACAACTTGAAATCTTGAGTGTTTTTAAAAAAGACCGATTCACGATAAAAGAACAAAATTATATCTATGTCCAGCGATCCCTGTTCTGACTCATTTTCATTTATTTGGTGGCTTATATAACCTTGCATGTTCCTTTCCCTGCCTCTGACGTTTTATTAATTAATCGAAAAAAAAAATTATCTCCATTCAACGATAATCCCGAGAGAACGGCAATATCACCCGTCTTATCTCCATTTTCCTTACGTCGTCTCGCTTATAATATAACGTTTTCTTACAAATAGGTTCAGAATAAATTCTATTTTATATTTATCATAATTTCGCAAATAAATTATTATTCGGTAATCAAGTATCAGAAATCACCCAACTAATTTGTTTTCAATGAGCATTTGATTTAGACGTAAAAAGCAATTTTAGGCACAAATGGAAATTTCACATGAAGTTTGGATGATTTTTTGCGATTTTAATAAAGGCCTAACAACAAGAATGTCTCCAATTGATTCCTAATTTTTGGTAATAAAGCGCCATCATGAAAGGCTGTTCACAATTGGTTTGCAGAATTTCGTGATGGTCGTGCTTCCATCAGTGACGAATTTCGTGAGTGTCGACCAAAATCGGTTGTTCCGAAACACATCAATGCTGTGCGCAACACGATTGATAAGAATCGGATTGTAACATTGCCAGTTTTCACACAGCACGTCAAACAATTATTACAACAATTATTTGAGGGAGAAAAACATCGAATTGACGTCTCACTGCCCGTATTCACCCGATTTACCTCTTAACGACTCCCTTTTGTCCCCGAATATCAAACAAGAAGTACAAGGAAAGTGATTTTTATCAAAACAAGAAGCTGTTGAGATCTTTAGAAACCAGAAATACCACCTTCACAATGGAAAAAATTTATTGAAAAACAAAAAAACTATTTATACCAATTTTGTCGAAAAACCTTTAACCAACAAAAGTGAAAAACCAAAAATGCAAATATCATAACAAAGAAAACAATAAAACATAGAACTAATTAACTAACGCGGCTAAGCGATTTTCAGGATCTACAAACAAGATTTATGCAATATAAATATTGTATATTTGAAAGTTATCGCCACTGTTAGTAGCGTAAAAAATTTAACAACATTTTGCAGTTGAAGAAAATATACCATTCCAAATAAACCGAGAAAGTTGTCTATGATAAAGTGTGTAAGCAAGTAATAAATAAAGCAAAAGTAACGTCGCTGCTTGAAATAGTAGAAGTGGAGAACTTTCTTATTTTAATAACTTAAGAACACACGAGCGCCCTCATAAAATATTACGCAAAGTTTTATATGCACCGCGAAAATTAAGTTTTATGTCTGTATGTGATTCAGGTCAACCATTACTTTCTATCCGCTCTGGCTGGCTCTTGATGTCGGAACAGGGCATTATATTATAGAGAGCGAGGACGGGCGCTTCTATGTTGAATTTTACAGAAACACTGGAGGCAACAAGTAAATCATGAATTGTTGATTTAGCGAGCGAGTGGGTTCTATGCAAACGACAGCTAAGTGTAGGATTGAATAACCATGTCTAAACAATACTCCATTTCTGCCACCACCGACGCCGCTGCTGCTGGTACCAACTTTTCCCGAATGTATTATTGTTGTCAGGGAAGCCCCTCTTCACCCCGCACACAAGTCGGGCCGATTAGCTCGGCGAGAATAGCAATATTCCCTCGGCCTGTGTTTACTTTAAATATTATTTTAATAAATGTCGGATTGTTTTAACTGGACCGGCGCCGGGAACAAATCCCGACGATAAAACGCGTGACTGGGAAAGCAAGATTATTTATTTTCGAAGAAATTTCAATATTGTCCTAAAACGTCAATTGACCTATGAAGAGGGACATTTTTATGTAAATGGAATGCTTGAGGTTTGGAGAATAAGCTTTCTGATTCTGACATTCTCACAAATTTAAACAACAATAAGAAAAATCGTTTATACGAACAGGTGTTACTTTTCAAGGGGCGCATGAATTGCCATTAATGATCAAAGTATCATAAACGAAACATTAAGGTACACGGGCTGATTTATTTTCGGACATTACCATAAGGATCTCGCTTTTTATTGGTGGTAAGGGATAGGTTTAAACTTGTCAAAGTTACTACATTTTGAGTTTGTAATTAACCCGAAGAGTAACAAATGATGTTTGAGGCTTTAAAAGAAACGACAAAACTCATTTTATTCTGTTACCTGTAGCGCTTTTATTGCAGAGAAAGGCTGTCGTCAGAAAGAGCCCTTTTTTCTTATTTCAACCATGTGTAACATGTTGGAAAAAGCTTTTAATATCATGCTTTGAACATTTTCGTTTCATTTTGATTATACCTCGTATATATATTATAGGCTAGCATGGCTCAGAAAAAAAAGAATTTAACCACATATTTATCCTCCTATCCTGTCATGTTTACAAATAATAGCCACATTTGTATAATCTAAGTAATTTGTTTTTGTCGTTATTTGCTATAAAAATACTAAACATTTTTGAACCGCATTGTATATTCAAAGCTCCACCAAAGACAGTTAACTATGTACACGAAATTGTAAAATGAACTTGCATTTCTATTTCTCCATCTCATTACCGTCCGATGCGGGAATCTGCTGCAGTGTGCATAATTATTGTTCTCCTTTTTTCGAAACGAAGTCGCTCGATCGCCCGACTGTGTGAAGTATGCGATATTGCAGACTACGATGAGGACGAACTGAGGATTTCAAAATGTCTCTCACGTCTATGCTGAATTTACATTGTCGGGCCGCCGCTGCTGGGGGAAGAGAGTAAATTACAGGGGCTCAGCCGACGCTGCCAAGAGATTTAGCCCCCTGAGAGATGACAGTTTATTGGGATAAGCACTTAATAGATGTCGAGTCGGGGACTTCTAACTTCGTTATGCCATTACCTTAATTCATAAAGCTTTTGTTTTCGTTTCGTACTCCGGCTGTACTCCCGTAAAAAAATATTGGCACAAAATTTATATTTCAATATTAATTAAAACGGTGGACCCTTTTGTAAGGTTGTTATTAAATTATATGTACCTAAAGTAGCAGTAGATTCATTTCATTTTATTATAATACGTAGCGTAAATGTAACATCCTTTTTAAATTAAAAAATATTTGTAATACCTCCCTCTTCTTAAAATGTTGGGCAACTTACAAACTATGTTGAAGTATTTTCAAAAATTATGATACCTTAAAACATTTGAAATGGAATGAAAATAATTCTGAAACAAAATTAAATAAAAACTATCTTTTACCTGTTTGTACCCCCTCAAATTCTCCACTACTTTTAGCAGCGAAAAAGTTTTCACATAAAAAAATAAGAGATTTGAAATTAGACGCAAAGCGGTATACACGAGTCGCATGAAATTTTTGCCAAATTTGTATATTTAAATGTTTACCGTAAAACGGGGACACTTTGTCACGTTTTCACCACATTTTAGCCAACTAACTAATACTTACCCAGTCTTTAAAAGAACTACAACTATGCTGCATCAATGCTTGCTGGCGAAATCTTTAGCCGCAAGTAGTGAAGAAACAAAGCAAATTGCCGTCATTTACAGATCAAGAGGAAGCAATTGTATGAAATCGGACGCGAAGGGTTCGAAGATTCAAATTCCTGCGTTGTCTCGCGAAGACTTATTAGGAATGACTGAAGAAGAAAACCAGGCATTCGAAGATAGTGAAGTTGATGATGAGGGACCAAAAGATGAGGGTTATAAAATGTATATTTTTTCTGCAATATAAAATTTCTGGTTATCTTTCTACACAGGTAAATACTTGTTTTCAAAATAGTTACAGGGAATTTTAACCCTTAGAAAACAATTAATTGAAAAAACTATAGAATACGATCCGTCCCTTAGCCATAACTTAATATTCAAAGGAAATATCGGGGCTGCGGCAACTCCATGCGTTCAAGTTTTAAAAGAAACAATATGTACAGCGAAGCAAACCCGGATAACTAAGTACGAGTACTTTCAACCTTCAACGAGCGAACATATATAGTTAGTAATTAAAATAGTAATTTTATGTAAAAAAATAATCAAAATTTCGCTTGTTTGAGCACTTGTTCCTCTTTATGCATGCTTTTTGGAACGTAACCTCTCTTAAAGCATAGAAAGATAGGCGATTTCAACAACTGTACATAAATCCCTATATCGAGTAAATATACTCTTATATCTAATATTTATGCATTATTGTTTAATATTTACTACGTACATTTTACTATTTAGTTGTTTCCAAATTTATTATACACAAAGCAAATTTTTATCTTTCATTTTTATAAAAAAGCTAACTCATTTGTTTATTTGCTTTTACTTATCGTAAGCCCTGAACTTCGCCTGTAAACCTTCGGCCAGTTACTGTGTTTTCTGCTTTTAATAAAAGATAAAACTTCGATATTACTCATATTTAAGTTAACTTTAGTATGCAATTATAAAAGATTCGTCCAACAACAACGCACATAATAGCAATTATAGGTGAGCCGCGGTCGCGAACTTTCATCGTAGAGGGCGCCAAAAATAATAGGAACCGGACGTGTCGGCCATTATTGGATGTTGCGGAAGTGGCTATATTTCCGGTGAAGATTCTGCGGTGTCTGTTTTTATCAACGAATTGCGCCTTCACTAGTCTCCGGTAAATCAAGATGAATGTTCATCGGCCGATCGATTCGCGAACGAAGTGCTGGAGAGGAAGGTTTGAGGCTTACAGTCGTGCGATGCCATCCTCGTCGCTTTTACGATTATACGTTTACTATGGCTCCGATGCTTCCTAGCGTTCGCCTTTGCCCTTCTATACAGTGAAGTCCTAAAGTATTCCCTTTCCCTGTTGGACGACAAAAGCTAGCGTCTCTAACAAAAGATATATACTTTCATTTATTGTTTCTTAGCCTGTATATTTTACAAAGCCGAATCCAGCAACACCTTAACTTAGAAAATATTGCAATAAAAATGTTGGTAACCTGTTCTTGTTTTTATACGAAATTGGCCAAGAAAAAGCGTCAAATTTTATCTCGCGGTACAAGGTTCTAATTATTACTCGTTATTAATTTCTTACCTGTTCCTATATTCTAATATTATTTTCTATCGATTAATCAATATTTACCCACTCTAATTTACATTGAAACGACTCATGCTGTTTACCTCTCGCATCAACATTATCTAAAAATGAACATTGATATGTACTACTCAAAACAAAATTGTAAATCGAATATTCAAATGAATTGTAAGTTTTTAACTGACAATTGTTTGATAAGCCATCATAATATACACTATCAGAAAGCTAAGACCGGAAGCTTATATCGCTGCGGAAGGGGTTAGAAGCAAGATGAAGAATTGCCACGAAGACCCTTATAGAATCGAAAATATTTGCGCTAAATAAATATCTGTCAGGACAGGCAAAGTAAATTCTTCAGGGCATACAGCTTTGACAGAAGATTCAAATACTTTAGGATCTCGCTGTATATGTACCTAGCTTCATCATCTTTCAGCATCGTACCATACATCTCGAGCGTTACGCATAACATGATAAAATTTTTGACAAAGTGCTGACTTATGTATATTTTTCGTTCCACTTCATGTGTGCATTTTCTCTTACATTAAGATGTTTTTAAGTGCGTGAGAGGAACCTCGTTCCTCTCCCACACGTAAGGGTACGCGCTCGCCTAGAAGGCCCTGCCACGACGTAACGTATATATAAACGTATTTATAACATTTCATACGTCATTTCGCATGAAAGCAGTTTCGCGCTGATGATTATATCCGGAACGAGATTGCTTTTTTAGATATTTATTCATCCACCAATTTTGCCTGGCAAGGTAGACAAAAATTTCTAGATATATAGTTGCACATACAAAAATTGCTAATTAGACCAAATAATAAATTCAGGAGAAATTCAGCAAAACGGAAATACGTAGGGAAATTAAGATATTACCCCATTCTAAGAATTATCTTAAAATAGTTTGATGAAATGAAATATTTACCAAGAGATTCTAGTCCTTATATTTCGAGCTTTGCGGACTGAAAGCTTTTAGAAAACTTTTGAAAACGCTGAACGAAACATCAAGTACATTAGTACAACAAACATGGCAACTTCAACAGCAGCCTCGGTAGTGTACACTCATGTTTCTAGTTCCAATAATTGTTGTTTCGGTGGTAGAAATAACACAAAAATTATAGCTAAGGCAAGATGAGGCAAGTGCGTCTCTGGGACGAATCCAAGATCATGCCGTCGAAGGTATACAAAATTCCTCTGAACATACTTCTAGACCATGTCAAGGATAGAAGACGGAGAAAGTCGAAAACTCAAGGACGAGCTACTATAACATCCGTTTACAAGAAATATCAATTCGTTTTTTGGTAGTTTCGTAAAAATTTGATTTAATGTGTAATGACTGCCAATTAGATTTCTTGTTTTTCGCTATAATCAAATGTTCTTTTGTACGTTGTGCTAGAGTTTCTAAGAGTGATAAAAATGATGGCTTTTATGGCTTTCATTTCGCCTATGACTGTTGCCCCTTGCTAGTGTTTCGTTTTCTCCCCACAACATATCCTAAGTCAAATGTATTCATCTCAGCAACATTTTAGCCACCCCCAAAATTTCAAAATACATTTGAAAAATTGAGTTGTTTGGCACTTGCAAATATATTAATGTGGTCAATGTACGGAGCGATGTATACACTTGCTTCAATCAGTCGGGGCAGGTGCGTATCTTGAGCCTTCGAAAGAATAGAATAAAATATTAATTTGTTTCAATACATATTTGAAGCAAAACCATGCAAATTTTACAGTCCTTCAAAATCAAACTTAATAAATCCAGATCTGCACTTATTCAATCTTAGCTTATCAACGTATACAGGCCGCAAAGATATTCGGTTTGTGGATAATGTACTTGTGTACAATGTATACAACCTTGCCTTACATTAAACTTTAATCTACGACTGTGTCAATAGTACAAAATTTAAATCTGGCAAAGCTTGATGAACATCCTGTATATTTCGAAGGTGTTTTAATACCATGTCTAAATAGAGCCAAGTTTGTAATTTAATCTCGTAAAAACTATGTTAAAGTGTATTTGCATGAGACACCAAATGTTTTCAAGGAAATTTAGGACATTAAGAAAAAGAACAAGTATTAACATATTAGCATACACACATTAGCACTCGAGGCGATTCTTAACCTATTCCACTGTGTGATTTTCAGATCTATTGTAGTTTCTACACACCTAGCAGCCTTGCGAGTGATCCCTCTGCATAGGTTTCGATTTTTTGGGTATTCCGAGGCCATTTCTGAGACCCGCATTCCTACCAGTGTTGTGGAGTCGCGCAGAACATGGACGGCAGTTTCTTCTTCCTCCTGGCAGAATCTACATATTGTTTTGTCTATCAGACCTAGATTCTTCAGAAGATTTCTAGAGACTGCTGACTTCTGAAGAAGCTGACAGGATGGTCAGCGAAACGTCAAGTAAAATATTAACTACACGACATCACTCGAAAGACATTTCTACTATGGATTACGGTCGTGAAAGCCTACACTCAGACCTACTACTGTTCTAATGGACTTCTTGATCCTGGTTAGTAGGTTCACTGTAAATGTAGGTCCATGTCCAATTAGAAATTGATTAACCTGTCTCTGACCTGGAATACTCTTCCACCGGTCTTCAATTTCTTATCTTTCCATTGTTTGGTAATTGCTTTAATTACCGCATATGCTATTCCTCTAGTCAGCAGTGGACGTTACGGAGTTTACTGAGGCTAATTCGTCTGCTTTGACATTGCCACGATCGCGTTCGTATCCTAGTGCCCAGACTAGGATCATCTAAGTTCGACATCCTGGCGTATTGAGCATGAATGCACTCAAGCTCCACAGCAGTTTCGCCTATGTGGAATCTAGTACTTTTATACCTGCTTCACCGCCTAAATAGTTAGCAGTAGATGGATAATTCTTCTGTCTAGTTCTTCAATACACCCCAGCACTGCTACTATTTCGGCTTAAATTAGACTGAGTGATTTGGCTTCATTCATGAAACCCCTATTATGCTGATTTATTTCTAAAAGATAACACGTAAAAATATACAAGGTGTTCCATTTAAAATAACAAAGTAGGTGCTTGTTTGGCTAGATATCCATAAATCTGTGTATGCGGGCATGTTGTTTGCAGATATTCTATGGTGTTTATTTACAATTTCTATAGAAGATCGGGACACCTGCACACGATATTGATAAAGCATTTAACTCTGATGGAAAGTACCAATTTACCTTTATGAGAAATATCGTATTCAAAAAACTGTTTTTGGTATTTTCTTGTACAGACAATAAACGCCATCTCCATTAAATACTAGTATTGGCTACCATCTCACTTAAATACATACCTTTGCTTTAGATGTTCGATTTTAAACAAACAATTCTTTAGGTTTGCAAATCCAACACTGAATTTTAATCTTGTCTTCACTGCAGAAATTTTCTTATTTGCTACCACACACTGAAACTTAATTTCAATTCAAAAATTGATCGCAGCTTCTGATGGCGTTATTCTATTTCAAACGGCCGTCATCTTTACGCGAATATCAGTGTAAAATAAGGCAAGCACTCTAAAAAGAATATTATTACTGCGAATATGAAAGCAAATTGCTTTTTTTGTAATATCCTCGTGTAATCTATCATACGTAATTTATGGCTACAGGTGTATTTTTAAGGCATCCTCTCACAGGATCCCCTGAATACGTTATCGTGAAATATACGGGTGCTGTCGACTTTTCTTGGAGACCATAAACATGTCAGGTAAGATTATTATGTTTTAAAATTTAATTTCTCCCGTGATACGCGTTAGGGTGATACTCTTCAAAAAATTAATCTGATTTCCATAATTTTTCGCTCGCCATGTTGCCCAAATAAGAATTAGAACGCTTGTTAGGGTCAAAAGGATACAACTTCATATTTCCATTGCGGGTAGATGATGATTAAGTGCTTTTATAAATGGAACGACACGAGTATAAGCGTCAAAATTACATTTTCTAGGGCGTTACACGCATCTAGTGTCCACTCGCTTTTTTCGCGGTAGAGATAAGAGACAAGTTTAATTCGTAACTAACCGGGTAATCAGCCTATTACCGTTTGCGCGAGTCTAAAATGTTTTAAAGCTACTGTTTTCGTTGGCTCATGTATGTGTTTCTACGTATGTATGTATATCTTTAGTTTTTATCGAGCGAAATCTCAACCACGCAATCTACGCATTTATCAGGCGGATTGAAAGGGCGTAACATTTCAGAGTGGCATGTTAAATCCACTGTTTTACATAATAGATTAATTAACTCGGCGAATTGTTTAAGAGTTTAAGATAAGGAGAACTTAAAACGTCGAGCGCTTAGGACATGGTTTATATAAACAACCACGCTAATCTGTTTTATTCTATTTACTTCCCACGCTTTGTGTATTTTTTCTCGCATTTATTGAACGCAGGAATGTGTTATATGTCTCGAGCAACATCCACAATAACATTGGAAAAATGGTTTTCGAAACCACCAAACGGCCGATTCATATGTATTAGGCGTCCTCTTCGTGTAGTCACATGAATGCGTACAGTGAATTTTAGGAATAATACATCCCGGATAAATGTGCACCCACGCCTTCCTTACAATAGCTGTAAATCAAGTTGACGAGGGAAAATACCAAACCAACAACATTATTTATATTTTCTACGGAGGGACCATAACGTGAATTATTTTTATTGCACTAAGAAACATGGTAGGTTATTGAAAAATTCCCTACGAAGCAAGACTATGCGAATATCTGCGTGTTGGCCTTACTGAAAAGTTACAGAGAAAAATGAGAAGACTCCTCATTCGGTGAAAATTTCTGTTTTCCGACCGAAACTTTGAGTCTAGGAAACAGGAAAACTAGGAAAAAAATCGCTGGGCTCCAGATTTTGTGAATATGGTCAGTGGACTATCTATGTTCTTTCTTCTTCAAAATAGTCAATTGACACAATTCCATGACTTTTTCATAAAACAGTTGCCATCACTTTCCCGGTCCATGGAACTGTTTTCACCTTTTTGGAGCCGATTCACCCTTTGCAGTCCACTATCTAGACTATGGCTTGGTTTGGGGAGTACATTGGTGTATCCAAGTTTTATTTACAGTTAATAATCGACGCCAAAACTCAGACTTATTTCGTTTAAACTGCTTCAACAAGGCTTTGGAAATATTCATTTGAATGTGTTTTCGATCCTGCGTGAACAAGCGCGGCGCCATAGGCGCGGTTAGCTTTCTCATGCCCAAGTCCTCAGCCAATATAAAACAAACATGTTCTTTCGAAGTGTCCACGTCCTGTACTCCCCCTCTAACCTAAATTCGGCGGTCACCCAGCACCATTTGCTGATTTTTTCCGATGTTATCGATAGTTGTTAGTTTTTAACCCTCCCGATCGTGCTTCGTCAACCAAGCTAGTATGACATACATTTAAATTCATTTGACCAAAATGTCACCGTAACAAATGACGATAGTGCAAGAACTTAATGATGGCTGGGTATTCGATTTTTTCCATTTCAACAGAAACAAACATCGACTAACACAAACGATCGTTAAACAACAACTGAACGTCCAACATGATTGAAATTTTCGGAAGCGCCTTTTGATGCAAGCGCAATTGAGTTAACGGAATATGTTTATGTATAAATCGCTTGAAATCAATAACATAAGAAACGCCACCTACATCACAAACAAAGCGAGTTCTTTAAATTAATTTGTAATTTCTTTCGTCATCGGCTTGCTTTAAATTACGGTAAGTGAGATGACAGCTTATTATTGCGTACTCGCAACAAATCTCCAGCATTTAATAATTAAATTAGCTAGCGTCAAGTATATTTAAATTTAAATTAACATTGCTTTCAATTAAAGTTGAAATTGATATTACATCGTAAAAGTAGGGATCGATTAGTTCCTCTCTTTAACGTTTTAATGGCATTTAAAAGTAAGAAAGATGTATGAATGTAGAGTGTCGGTAGCTACTTCTTCAGCGCCCGCATACTAGATTTCCGGCGCCTCCATCCCAGATCGAACAAAAAGAAGGATTTACGCCCGCGCCGCGCGAGATTGCGAATAACGCGGAAACTTGTGAAACAAAGAACCTCCGCACCTTCGCCGTGTGTCACCTATTGGATTCAGATCAGATGAAATAGGGCGCGTGATACCCGCACGTGTGGCGCTCGATTCGCACCCGCTCTTTGAAAAAGTTTCTTCTTCTCTCCGGTGTCTGACTTGCTTACAGTAAGTTTTAAGTAATCTCTTGTGATAAATTGGCGAAAATTTCTACGTGATAGAATATAGGGGTTTAAAATAACGACCATGCTTTTCTCGAGCTTTTTTTTCTAATGTATTTATGGGTAAGGCAATATTGGAATGTGTACGTTATTGAAAGTAGTGGATAGAATTTATGTGCATTGACGTATCTCTTATTTCTTGAATTTGTAAGATATATCATGTAGATAAACAGTTTAATTTTTTATGAAACTTTATAAATGTACTTACTAGTATAAAAACTTACTAGTTTCTTATTCCACGAGCATCTATGAATCCTCAGAAACCATTGAAACGGGGAGATTTTTCACATAAGCAGAGAAATTTTTCAACAAAACAGAGAAATTGTTCACTCAAAATTTTTGTTCCTATTCAACTCTGCTTACTAAGCAAGCTTACCAAGGTGTTGATGTAACACCGTAATATTTTAAGTCCGTCGATTCCAACTATTTGTGTAGGGAACAACCAGACGGTGTTAAAGCGGTGTTAGATCTAACACCGTATTTTTATCTTTGTACATGAACAGTAATATGATACATGTTACCAAGATATTTTGTTCACAGCAATTTCGGATATATCTCAATTCCCAACACTAATCTTCCTTCTTTCTCAACAAACAAGATTTAAAAAACCGCTTAAAATTTAAAACTTCAAAAAAAAGCACGCACAATGTTTCCAATGTTTTAGCAAGACTTATCCCACAACTTCTTCTCAACTCGGTTTTTTTTTGAAAAAGAACTACTAAATTGACTCTATTACAATTTATTGACCTACTGTATTGTGAAATAAATAAACAATAAAAGTATATTGGAGCTTTTATGGACTTAAGCAAAGCTTTCGGCATTGTTGATCGCAACATGCTACTCACTAATCTTTAAGCTTATGACTAATTGGATTACTTGGTATATTTCCAATCGACAAGGTGTGGAAATTGATGAGAATTTCTAGTACCCTTGCTAATGCGAGAGGAGTACCACAGAGGTCCATAATGGCTCCTTTGTTGTTTATTCTCTTTATTAATGATTTGCCAAGCGTCATGATGGACAATAGTCTAGTAGTACACGCAGATGATACCAGTCTTTAAGTTTCCGACCCCTCTTTTTGACGAGTTGTTTAAAGACACGCAATCAATGATTAATACTTTGACGATATGTTTTGAGAATACTAGACTTTACCTCAATTAAAGAAAACTGTTTTTACTTCAGCTACTAGTACTTGTACATGTAAAAAAAAAACAAAAATAAATAAATAAAAAGTTATTCTGGCCTAATATAACATACTGAACATTATTTTTTTTTTCATCGAAAAAACCTCCTTTGCTGTTAATCACCGCTCGAACTATTCTAGGCATTCTTTCGATAAGTTTTGTTAAAACGGATTGTGGAATATTAATCCATTCATGTTGCAGAATATTCCGTAAATGTTCTTGTGAAGTTGGGCATATTTTTCGGATCCTCCTATCCAGTTCATCCCACAACAACTCTATAGGGTTCAAATCTGGGCTTTGTGGGGGCCATGTCATTACTTTCAGGGTGTGCTGTTCTTCTTGCTCCTTTAGATAGTTCTTACACACTAACGCAGTGTGTTTTGGGTCGCTGTCATGCATGAATGTAAAGTTACGGCCTATTATACGCAATCCTGATGGCACTGCAAGATTCTGGAGTATTGCAAAATAATGTTCCTTCCTCATTACACCTTGCACTCTGCATAAATCTCCCGTCCCAGCAAAGGAGAAACATCCCCACACTAACACAGAACTACGCCCTTGCTTTACAGTAGGCACAATGCAGTCCGGGATCACTTTTCGGTTTTAGATCTAAACTTGTCGATTTTGCCCAAAAACCTCAAACTTTGACTCGTCACTCCAAAGCACGTGTTTCCAATCATCTAACGACCAATCTAGATGAGAACGGGCCCACTGTAGCCGTTTTGCTCTATTGCCCCGACGTAATAAGGGTTTTCGAATGGCAATGCATCCATGAAGGTCCGCTTGTTGAAGTCGACGTTTTACCGTACTCGCCGAAACTTGTTCTTCAGGCCCGCGATTGACTTCGGCTGCTATTTGTGCCGCTGTTAATTTTCTATTGCGTTTGCTTAATAATACAATTCTCAAATCTTCAAATTTTGTTGTTTTCCTAGATGCTCCAGGACGAACACGATTTTCTATAATTCCAGTTGTCCAATATCGCTTTATGATGTCATTTACTGTTGAACTTCTCATATTTATTTTTTTCAGCAATTTGCAGTCCCGAATATCCTTCTTCAAGCAGCGTAATAATGCGTGAACGTTTTTCTACACTGGTAGGCTTGCCACGTGCCATTTTGAAGTAAATTTTCTTAAAACTTTCACGCAAAAACGCCAGATGCACACCAACACACGTTTAACAGTAAAATGAAGCAAATTTATATCTTTACGCCTGTGATAAATAAAGAAGAGTGATACTGCGGTATATTTCCTAAATGTATTGTTCGTTAATAATCCCCAAACGACCCGTTTCAAAAGATCGGTACTTCCGAGAAATTCTTGGAATGCTAATAAAAGGGACTTTATTGTGGTTGTCGCAATATTTCTACTTTACATAATAATTTATGGCTTTAATCCCTTAGAAAAGAGTGTATGCTTAATATTTTTCTAATTTTATGTATTAATAATTGTATACAGTGTGATATAATAGATTTTTATTGTATGACCGAACTTCGCTGAACGGCAGTGTATACGGCTTAGTTAACTATATTGCATCGTTTTGGTTGTGAAATTTTCATCTACATTGTTCATTCTTTTGTAATTAACTACTAGATATAGGTAATGAATGTATTTTCTTTTATACAGCTATTATCACACTATCTTTAATGTTATTTTATCCTTATCCTGTACCTCTTTTTCTGGTCGACGGGATAAATAAATTATTATTATTCTTATTTTCTAAAACTTCTATTGCCCAAAAAAAGGAGAATATTCTCCGGAAGACTAATTTTATTAAGAAAAGCAAAGCATATAATGGGATATCGATAGCAAGAGGAGCTTTTGCGTAGCTGTGGACCAAATGAATTCAAAGTAGGCTACCTGCAACGAGCTAATTTATTTAAAAAGCAAAGAATGCGTTAAGTCTACGTTTAATATATAATAATATATAACTTGAATACTTGTTTTCTCTTTCTCGGTTTCTTTAGCCGTTTATATAACCCCGGATTTCCCTTATTCTACCCCTGGAGTTTTATTAACAAATATCTTCATTCAATTATTATCAAATATAATATAATAATAATAAATTGAAATTTCGTTAAAATATTGTATATTAAAAATGTGTATCATAATTTGATTTGGGGGGGGGGGGGGGGGGGAAAGGAGTAGTTGGAAAAAAGACGACAATCTTGTTGTTTAGTTCAAATCACCATCGAGCGAAGACACATTTAGTGTTTAACTTTTCGAGAAAATCCAGGTGTTCTACTGTTTAAATTTTACTGCAAGAAACGTTCAATTCAAGTTTTGAGAGCTAAAGAGTTCGCGTAACAGCACATTTCCCTTTTTCCTTTCTTCGGAAATAACTTATAACTATAAAGTATAGCATATATAATAACTTAAACGCGAAAATTACTCAAAGATTTTCGCTACGATGATTTCCAGCATTAACTATGCAATCGTGATGAGTTTTGATTAATGAAAGTCGGAAAATAACTGTAACATCAACCGTAGCAGACCGGCGGTAGATAAAACGCTGTACGGTTGATTAATGTCGAGTTACACGCAAATCATATTATTAAACAGTTCAAGAGGGACACGCCGGTACGTTTACCACTATCTGTACGGCAATTATTCATTATTTATTGCATGCGGCGTTAGATTGTTGCTGCGACGCTATTCTGGTAAGTTGCACGGTATGTATAGGCGTATACTACATGCATGTGTTGATTAGTAGTTCCCGATGGCTGCCGCATCGCTAATTCTCTCTTATGGTACAGTTGCTTGTGCCAATTACAACTGCAATATGTGTGAAGCGAGAATATTTCCTTTCCACGTTAGTGTTTAACTTCTAATTCAATGTAGTAGATCACGAAATACTAAAATACTGGTTGCTAGCATTACAACAAATGCTGGATTTATTTTTTAAGTTGCTTGCTTTTCAAGAATTATCAGATTTTTATGGTTTCTGTAGTAACTCTGTAGCTTTACCCTTACCGTCTTTTTTAACTTGTTTGCTTATTTTTTTAATAAAAAGCGAATCCACTTAGGTGCTTTTGACTTTACACTAGGACGTTCAATTAAACTAGGTAACGTTGAAAATAGAATAACCAACATATACTTTATTGCACAATTTGCCCTATTTAGATCTTTCATTATGGAAATAAGAAATATTGAGTTTTTGGACAGTTATTTGTTACACACTTCTGTACAGTGGATTGTAGTAGTTGTAATTTGGGCCGCTATTATCCATATCATTCGTCGGGTACTATATGACAATTCAATGTCACACAGTCGGTAAATAATGCCCCTCTGCATATGTCTGAGGAAAATTTGAATCATCATTAGAATGTCCAAATTAGCACGCAGAAAATAAAATAGAATTGCACATGTAGGTATGTAGAAAGCGCACTAACTTATCCTATCCTTTCCAAACGTTGGAAGCTCATCAATAAAAAGTGAAATTGTATTGGACGAGATCCCGCAAGCGAGACAATCACAACTTGGGACAGGATTCAAACTGTATTTGAATTTCTGTAGCTCTTAGCATGCCTTGAACTTCAATATAAAGACCTGCAATAGTATTCGTGTTTGAGTAGTTACCCGCACCCGGTAAAATTTTTTAAACGCTGTGTGGTTACCAAAACAGTTGAAACTCACCATCAACATCCATGGTATAATCTCAAATTTCATGGAAAAGTTCATAAAACGGCTTGAAACTACTTTCAGATATGCCACATATGGTATATGGCAAACTGCAATTTCTAATTTTGTAAAAAAAAAATGTTTGTTCTATTACCTCTTTCATTAACTAAAATATGTATTTTTGTGGCTTTTACACAACTCATTAATTTTAATGTCTGCTTCTAATGGTTTTAATTAATTAATTTTTTAATTTTTCTATACCTACATTTTTTCAATTTACCCAAAAATTAATAAAATAATTTATCTAAATATTACTGCGTTGTAAATATTGTTGCTCTTACTCAGCGGTTGTTATACACTAAACTAGATTTCGTTGGTACCCCCCTGTGTATACCATTTCATCACCTAAGTTAGTAGACTAGTCCCACTATTACAATATACGAATAGTTCCAAGTTAGACAGCATTATCAGTGTCTGCAATAATGGATCATATATCTATAGCACTTAATAAAGTTAAAGGTGATCTTTGCAGCAAACTAAACCGTCGCGTCGATTTTAATAAAATCACTTAGCACTTAAGTTAAAGCTCAAGACGTCGGCTAAAATTTACTCGAACTCGATTAAATTATAACCAGTCCAGCTTGGTTTATCGCAACGTGACCTTTTATAAAATTAGCAAAACACAGCCTAAGCTCAAAGGTAAACCCCAAATTACGTTAAGTAAGTTTCCAGAAACGATTACACCCACACACACACAATATATAAATAAGTTTAGAGAGCGAAGAGAATTGCATTAAATTTATCGCGAACTATATTTGCGCGTTCTTCACGTTCCATTTCCAGAAAGAAAATACAGATAAAGCGCCCAACTTGTCCCATTCAGAGAGTAAATCGTTAGTACGGTCACGAAACGCGATAAGGAAATTTTCTTTGTTTATTGTTCTTTTAATTATTTTCGACTTGAAATAAAAGTGCCATAATCGAGTTATAACGGAACAAGTTTGTGTTTCGCTCGCATAAAACTACTAGCTATAACAATTATTCTTCGCGGAAAAGGCCAGGCAAACACCTCAATCATTTTAAAGTGGATTATTTCGCACGAAGTTGTTCCGACAAGAAGGCGTACCTCTTTGCCAACGTAATCATTAATAATTTAATTATTAATGCGACGGTACTTTTTCTCGTTCCCCACGCATCGATAGGGATGGATAATTACAAGAAATGCTGTCCTTTAATCGTACTAAATTGTTTATGGCAATGAAATGAGGCGAACGAAAAGGAAGGAATTAATTGTAGGGTCAAATCGAACTGCCCTCTTGAGCTACTTGAATTTAAACTACGTCCGTTGTTCTATAAAAAAAAGGTATCCCATCTAATACAGAGTGAGCCAAAAGGAACGAGCCAAACTCCAAAATTAACAAATTTGACTAGCGTTCTTGTGATTGGTGAACATTTTCGCTGGTTTTCGAGTTAGTACGTCCTAAGTAAAATAAAAATACACTTGCATTGACTACCCATGTAAACCAAAAATCCAAATTTTTGTTTTACGTAGGCTCTACATTAAAAGTTTTTTTCGCTTCTTATAATATATGTCGTACCGGCTACTGGAATCAATCTTTTTAAGTGCCAAAATCATTTCAATAATTTTGTTGTTCTGATTTTTATCAATGTCAGTATATTTTGACAGCGATTTAACGTTTATTTCCAAGTTTATACATTGTTTTTTATAGAAAATGAGATATTGAGAGAGCAACAGACGCCCTTCGTAAACGAAGCATAAAGTATTTTTGAACATTTATTTAAAAAACGCTTTGATTAAAAACATATTAATGTATGAAACTTTGTTTATTTCTAATTGCTCTATAACTTAAAAACAAATAAAAATCAGGTAAGAACATATCAATGTTTTCACATTATTTTCACGTGTGCAATACACTCCTGCAGTTTGGTCCGTTCCCCCCGGCTCACCCTGTTTATATATTTATAAATTTGAGAATCAAGATAAAGCATTATTAAAATATAAAAAGAAGTTCTTGAAAGTTGAGTGCACATTTTTTTGACATAACACACGCGCTGACATAATCTTGTTGTTGGGAACATAGAATACGTCTTGCATCCTTGTTCCACTAACACGTTGTTACCCTCTCTCATTTACGACTATTATAAACTGCATGCAGCCATCCTTTATAATACATCCCTCGCCTTAATTATTTTCACACTCGCATACATGCACGTAATAAATAAGACACACCCCAGCCCGATATTAACTTTATGAATGGCTAATTCCGTCCATATGTCGCTGCGCTACCTCTACGTGCAGCATTTAATTACGAGCCACGTCAGATCCGTCATGTCTACCTAGCGGAAGGACAATAACAAACGCAGAAACCCAGAAAGCTTATGTAGTATGCACCGACATGCATGGAGTTCAAAAATGTGTAATGGTGTATTTTCATATAGAACCGCAATCCGCACATCTGAGATTGTACAATTGTAAAGAATTCTGAATTAATACCATAATTAATGGGTTCTTATCGAACTTGTACATATTCTTTAAAAGTACATTTAATACGAGAGCTATCTTTATAATTTTACACATAGCCGCATAGAGACGCAGGCAATGAAATATCGTCCGTAAAAATAATTTCAATGTTCATTGAACTTGAATCTAATGTTTCATCAAGGTACGTCAAGTGATTTCGCCACAACAAATTGTCGAAGCTGATTATTCGATTATCTCCTCGTCAAGTTGGTGGTACTGCGGATTTCAACGCACCAGCCTCAAAGACAATACCTGTACAAGAACCAAAAAACAGCAATCACTTGAAAAATTATATTTAAGGTTTTCTAATTTATTATTTTTCTTCCTACGTTTTAATATTATATACTTCACAGCTAACATATGTACATTTCCATCTCAGTCACGCATGTTCATAACAATAGTTTTAAGCCAACAGATATGTATATGGAACCAGCAACGCGGAACTCGTCTTACTAGCAAATTCCGCATAGCCTTCATTACGCGATCATACACCGCTGCCATCATAACATGACAGCGTCTGTTCCATAAATTTCGCGTGTAAAAAGATGCGATTTCACAGCGTTGCGCTCGGCCTGCAGCTGACGAGGAGACTTTTAATTCAACGCAGACGTCACTGTCAAGCTAGCGACAGGTACGCTTGTGTCATATATTAAGCTAACAACGTTTAATTCAAGTGAAGCTTTTTTTTTCATATAGCCAGCTAGGCATTAATCGTTGGGGTCTAAATCTAGCGAATATAGTAGATGTGGAAGTAATTCCTGTCCTAACTCATGGAATTTTGCCAATGGTGACGAAACAAGTGTGCACGCGCGCATTGTCTTGATGAAACAGAATTCTTTTCTTGGTCAAATACGCACATTTTTCTTTCACGGCATTTTTCAAAGTAATCAACGTGGATTATGCCGCGTACACCTCAAAACACTGTGGCCTCGATCTGGCTTTGGCCGTCTCTGGTTGGCTACGAAAATCCTACTTTTTGGACATTTCTTTGGTCTCTGGTGTGCTGTGATGTTTCGTCGTTATGAATCGTCGCTAAGAATGATTTGGATTGCGCTTTAACATCACCAAACATTCCTTTGAAGTTGACTCGCGCGCGTTTTCATGGATTGTGAACAATCGCGGCACCCTTTTTGCGGAAAGCTTCCTTACATTCAAATGAGCTGTTGAAATGTTATGCACCCAGTCAATTGTGATGCCCACAGCTTCACCAATCTCACACACTGTCAATCTCCGAGCAGTCATTACTATATCGTGAATTTTTTCAATCATTTCTGATGTGGTGACTTCATTTGGACGACCTGGACGTTTTTCATCAAAAATGCTCGTACGGCCGCGTTTAAATTCAGCTGTGCGTGTTATCGTCGATAATGAAGGTACAGAGTAAACTTCGCGTAGTTCCACTTTTAACTATATTCGATTTTTTCTATTGTTGTTAAATCACAAAAGTCTTTAATTTTAAATGGCCGTCATTTACAAATTTTTTTCTATTGTTGTTAAATCACAAAAGTCTTGAATTTTAAATGGCCGTCATTTACAAATTAACTGACGTATCAATTCTAGTAGCGTCGTGTTTGGCGGAGGCTATAAATCGCAGATTGTTAACTTAAAATTTACCACGACTATACAAACACCCGCTACTCGTCTTTAAATCATCAAAAACGCTGAGCTGTTGCAGCGGCACCCGCTCGCCAGGATTAACATCACACAGAAAAGGAGATATATATGGGGATAATTCCCGGCTACGGTTTAAAAGAAGATAAATGTAACATTTTATCTACGTAAATTTATGAGAAAGAGAACGCAGCGGCGGCACATAATTGTGAGCTGCTTAAACGCTTCAGTGCGGACTGCGTTGGCTGCTGTCATTTTCGAAAAAAAAAATGCTAAGAGGGAACAGAAAGAACCTGCCAGTGAAAATATCCGTTGTGTATACGCCTGCCAATGATATATGCGAGTTGAGGTATACAAAATCGTAAATTGAAAGACTTGAGAAAGTATGAGAAGGAGATGAGTGCCTTGCGTTATCGTTTTGTTATAAACGATGCATAATTAAATTTCTTTGCATCATACTGTGGATGTCACTAAAAATAATTTGCTACTATTGAAGAGTAGTTAGTAATTTCCATATAAACTTCTTCTATTCGCGCTAGCAACGAGCCAAATAAACGGTAAGTACGAATTCATAAAAGGCATTTGTTAATGGGAAACCGCGTTAAGAAAAATGCTTATAATTGAAATTTTAATAGAAATTAATTAATCTAAAAGGAAGAAAACAGTACTTGAAATAACATTTCAAAACGACACTAACACAAAAATCAGCACAAAGTAAATTAAAATTATTTTGTGAAAAAGCGTTAAAAATAAAAGACGGGTGCTATTATTTAATTCAATTTTTTATTTGCTAATATTTTGTGTTTTACATTAGAATTCAAAGAATTCATCGTTTATACAAAATATTATTTTGTGAAAATTCCACAAGATACCTGTAACAAAAAAAAGAGACCTCTGATGACGAATTAAACTGATTTTACATGCATTGGATGTTAATTCGAAAAACTTTCCCCCGGAATAATGAATTTAATCCGACAGACAGTTGAGACCATCTTCTCGTATTTTACTAATTTCACGGCTACATTACCCCGCCGTATAATGGCTTTTCTTTAGGTTCTCCACCCTGCGTTCTGGCGTGGTTGGTCCTGCGTAAACTTGTTTTTCTTTCGGAATCGTCGGATAGTACGGCCTGGCGATGCTATCTACGTCGGCAGGCGAAGGACGCGACGGAACTTTTCCTGGTGCCATTAAGATAAAATCATCCTTCTACTGCAAATTTTATCAAAACGCGGTCAAGCGTCTAGGGATTAAATATTACTCTTTCGTTTTCATATTCGTTCTCGTTTCCGGAAGCAACATTTTTTGTCAAAGTAATTAGGGAAGAGAGAGTATTTTATGGAAGTGGGACGAAAAATAATTCCGATAATTATTTTCATTCTGGACGTTTTAAGGTCCTTCTTATTGGGGCGCACTTTAGGGGGCATACGATATATGTTAATGCGCTGTTTGTGTTAGATAAGGGTTTTATTGGCGATTTAGAAGCTTCTTATCTAAGTAGGATGATATTACAACATTGAATACCCTGACCAAATTACATTTCTTTTTCGGAATGATAAACAGAAATGACTTTGTGCTTTAATTACTTTTTTTAATGCTAAATAAATGTTTTAAAAAACCCGATCTCGAAATGTAATTTATAAAGTGAAGCATAAAATGTCTTTGATAAAAGTTTTTATACTTTTGTAACCCATTCGATAACACTCGGTGATTTTTGACTGGTATTCATTTCTATAAATTATAACGTCACTATTTTAAATCGGATATTCTATATGTCCTCCTGAGACGTCAGATGATTGCAATTTTTTCCACTTTTTGATTTTATCGCTTATGCTGTCAAACATTAAAACTACATTTGCATAGAACATGTGTCGTATATGGTACATAAGGACTCGTCAATACAAAAATGTATAACGCTATCTCGAATTATTAGTATACAACGTGAACACTTTTTTTAATTCATGGCTGTATTACACAGAACAAGGTGCATAAAATTGATTGAAATGATAGATAAGAACCCAAGTATTCCCATTACAGGTTGCTTTTGTCGTATTAATAATGATCATCGTCATTTTTATTGATATTATGTATAATACGTAAAGCAAAATTCGAAAAACAAAGAAAGTTGAAAAGTGATCTAAAATTGTAGAAAAAAAAGAAATACGTAAAATCGAACGAATCCAGTGTTCTTAGATCTGCAGGAAGTGTATTAAATAATTTTATATCTGTGTAAGCGAGATTATTCCCACTCAGAGTGAGATGGTGCTCTTGGGTAGCAGTAATATTTCCTTGCTTCACATCCAGTATTTATTTGGAAATAATCAACAATTGTTTGAACCCGTCAATAGGAGAAGAATTATCAAATAAGATGTATTACGTCATTCCTAAAATCTTCACTTATGTCGAGCACGTACAACAGTCGACTGATCATAATTTGTAAGAGTGCAGAGTTGCATAGAGAAACTGAGGGAAGCGCGTTTCTAATACGGACAACCACATTATTCGTTATTTGCATAGAACGCAATGCCCTGAGTAAAGTAGTGAAGCCACTAATGACCCCATCTCGTCGACCAGTAGTCTAATCATGGCGCTACAGCTGGATATCCAGCTGTCTTGCTTTGTCTCTGAAATGCAGAACGCTATTAAATTAAATTAGTTCTGTGATCGTTCGCACCTACTAATTAAGCCTACCTTAATTTGAAGCTCGGTTTATGGAAAAATGTTAAATTGTGACAAATCGACTTGCCAAACTATTCACAAGAATGATCACTTTAACGTAACGCAAGCCTCAAATTATCGCTATAGTTGTTGGCTTAAATTAGTACAAATAGTTGTAAAACTAAATCAAACAAATGCAAAACTACACATTTGGATTGTATTACAACTTATAAAAAAGTATGCAAACGTTATATGACAACATTATGTAATGAACAAGGTTAAAAGAAATATAAAATTACAGAATATAATTTTTAATTAATAATTTTAAATACAAACCCCTTGCTTTTTGGTATGGAGCCGAACTACAAGGTAATACCTGTTGATATTTACCAGCCAAAATATTGCTAACACCTTTAAAATAATTATAAATTACTAACTAATACACTGAGAAGATGGTCTTCATTGCTTAGTCGATCGAGCAATCATCACAAACTTATGATTTTGGTTTGACCTTCGTCATATATCCAGCAACATGTGCAGCTATTGCTCTTCAAACTGCATTCAAGTGCTCATATCTTCCTATTGATGTACCTTAGTCATTAGAATGCAAAAACTTGCACGACGAAGAAATCTGTGCAAAATCGCCAAAATGTCCGAGCCATCAGCCACACGGTACTACCGAGGGAATGTTTGCCCAATAAATTATTCACAAATACTCGTCCAGAAAAGTTTTGTAATGGATCGTGGTTGAGATATCGTATCAGTTCGACTCCTGTGAGGACTCACTGTTCAAGTTTATTTCAACACATGAAAGCGCTGGAAAACACTATTATAATAAGACCACGCTCGCTTGACACTATAATTGGAGTTGATTTAGGGCGATTTAGCATTAATTCGTCTTTGTGCATTTTATACAACTTCGTGAATATTGACCATATGTTGACAAACCATCATCCCTGTACTTTGCCAACCCCTTTAATTTTACATTTCAGAATAGTTGGCTATGCTGTTGTTAAATTAGAGCCATCTCCTGGAACCTCTAGTTGGGTTGTCCACCATTATTGGTTTTAATGTGGCGATACTAGATCACATACCGTGGTTATTTGTAAGAGAATCGCCCTTCTGGAAGAATACTTTCCACATGACATGCAAGCGTTCCTGCAACGGAATTCTTTTAGAACAATGCTTGAGTTTCGGATAATATAAGAAAACAAGGAATATCCTAACAGTGACATACAGAAACAACAATGGATAATAATTCGTACTCTTCTATTAGCAACACAATAAAAAATTAAAAAATGCAAACTTGCTGCATTATAGGCAAAGAAAAAAAGAAAAAAATTTCTTTGTCAATCACATAGTAAAAATTAAAAATTGATGCCTAATTGTAAATAAAATTCATAGATAATGGACAAGGAACATAATAATATACCGTAGAGCTTTTAGAAATTACAATTATCCCTTAGTTAATCTCCGATTTTAATATGAATAATTTACAATATTCAAAGTAGAGCGAATATACCCAAAGTACCAATTTACTAAATCCGAGTTTTACCCGATTAACGAATAGAAATGTTATTGCCGCGACGAATCTAGACACGCTCTAATGACCGCAATGATGCCATTAATATTAAAGTCCATCTATCCGGTATGAAGCGGGGCTTGAAAATTTCTGACATCGGCGCGCAATATAGCGCAATACCGGACGTCGTGAATCACAGAAAACCGGGGCCAGAAACGCGCGTTCCGGCGCCACGAGTGACGATACGACCGTCGCAGCACCCGCTAACATGGCAACAGTTATTTGGATACGCATTAACTTGTTTACACCGGCCTGCTGTCGATTAATTCGGAGTATTTGTACAAATCTTAGTGCGCTGATGCAGCCGTATGAGGTCGCTATCTTCTAATATGATGATAATGATGATGACCAATTATTTACTCCGAGGCTGGCAGACAAATTGAACGCTTGCCTTCTTATTGTTTGCAATCAATTTGGCCGATTGTTTGCGCTGATTTAATAGATTTAATAAATCGCTTCGAATCAATTATGATGGAAGCAAGGCTTCATACGACAAATATTAAAACAAACCTTATTAACTAAAGATTTCGTACTACAAACATTGTATAATATTAATGATATACTACGTTATGTATCCAAGGGATAGGGTATTTACTTCTTATATGACAATGCTTTCAACGAAATCAAATAATCTAGTTTAATGCCCTTTTACAGCCCCAGGAAGATGCTGTGTAAGCAAATCAATATGTTGCGTAAAACAAAACAGATAAAGATGTATTTTTATCACACTGTAATCTTAAAATTCGAGAATAGTGCACTTTAACAAATGATGAATAGTTTTAGAATAATAGGAATAATAATAATAATAATAATATCATAGACGAAATGCAGTCAACCGACAATGATATTGGTTTTTAAATAGTAAACGACGTTAAAATAAAATAGCATCTTTGGCGATGCAAATAAATGTATTAAATTTCAAGAAGCGTTAAAAAAAAGCTTACGTTTAAGGTGTTCCTGCAAAGCTCAAATTTGAACAAGTTTCATTTTATATAATCCAAAATTAAAATTGCAATTACATGTCAAACCACCACAAAGATGTTCTCCATAGGCTATTTTTTAAGGTGGCACTGCGAAGCTTTCAGGTGTTCTTTGTAGAATTACAAGAATCAAAGTATGAAAAAAGTTACAAATGCTTAGTCAGGTGAATATAAGTGTTCTATGGAAGTGCGACAGAGAGAGCACTATGTAGTCATGGTAGTTAATCGAAAACTCGACGTTTCACCCATAATCATAAGGGGCTTCTTCAGGAGAAGGAAAGATGGTGGACCACAGTTAGCACGGTAACTCATCGTGTAATCGACGCGAGAGGTGAAACTAAGTGAGCGGGAAGCAAGTAGCAAATAAAAAATACGTTAAATCATCCTCTTAAACAAGTTACGGGTCTTCAAAAATTCATTTCTAAGGTTGACCACAATGTTGCTTTTTTTAACCTCAAAAACTTTTTAAAATTGTAATTATCCAGTCCCCCCGGTGTAAACACCCAGTCGATAACACGGATAAATTATTATAAGTATATATTGGGCCGACAAAGAGATAAATAATCAGAGTTAGCACAAGTTATCTCAAATTCAGCATTGCTCAATTAAATTTTTATAATTTACAAAAACAACCATAACTTAACGAATTCAGGCTTAGGACCCCGAAAATCAAGACTTTATTCTATGAATTATAACGGAGTTAATTAAACGTAACTTTTAATTTTGCAAATTGCAAATTTTGCATAATTTAGGATTTGCCTATGTTGAAGTTGCATACTTTAAAATTGTTTGTTTTTAAGATTGCTGCTTTAGTTTTGTATATTTTTGAATTTACATAATTCAAAATGACTACATCAGGTTAGTTATTGGCCTTAGTCTGCTGATGCTATTATTACTTTAACCATCAGAACAAAGCAAGCTTCCCATTGGAGAAATTACAACATTGATATAGATATAGATTAAAATGTTTAATTGCGATACAATAAATATTAGCGTTCTAATAATACTAAAGCAATAAACTGCATGCAGAATAGCAACTTATATAATTGCTCCAGATTAATGCGATAAAAGATCATACATTACCACTGCATGTGACAGATGGTCTTGACGATAATTATAAATATAATCATTACTTACAGCTCAAATCTTCAGTGTTAATTCAAAAGATAAGATTAATTGTATATGCAGAACACACATAACACTGTAGCAAACAGAAAAATATAATTAATCAGATAAACGACAAAATAATTATAAAAAATTAGCGCAACACAGAACTTACCTTATAACTTCCGTACACACCTATCGCTCATTGTCGCGGTTAGATTATTAAATAATTAATTTTTAACGTAGGCGCTATTCACGCCGCGTGACACGGGTGGTTAGAAAGAACAGAAAAAGTCATTTTTCAAATTGTTCAAAGCGCTTCGTATGTCGGCTATAAAAAGCTGTGCGGTAACTGGATCGTCAGTGATAATGCGGCCTTGGAAAAGGCTTGGATGCACGCAACGCAATAATCTAGCTAACTATTACAAAGCGGTCCCTTTTTTATGCCGTTAATTTGTGAAATATCATACATCACTCCGTACCGAGCATACTCATCTACTCGAATTTCTTTATGAACGTACAGAAAGACAAGCTGCATATGTAACTTGCACGCTACATACGATGTTTGCACTTCAAAAAGACCTCGTAGCCTATTCATTGTGATATCGCAGTATGTGTATGTCCCAATAAATCGCTTTCAGTAATAGAGATGTACGCCGGCATATAGACGGATGAATTTCATTTAGACACGCGTTCTTATTCGTTCGTGGGTAATTTAGATAACAAAAGAACTTTATTGTTTATTGCGGTTTAACCAACATTAATGGCCCCAAGTAACACCTAAAAGTATTCAAACTATAGATTTTTGTTTAAAACCTGTACGCAAATGCATTTCCACGGAATCAAAAACTTAGCCGGACCTTCTATGTTATCACCATAGTGATCGCTATAGAATTATACAATATATCATCTCGAGAACCGGCGCATCCACCAAAGTTGTAATTATAAAAATAATTTGAACAACGAAAATATTTAATTAAAATTTAATGTAAATATTTATTGATTCTTTTTTGGTACTTATTGTATCACTAAATGTCCACCTATCTTTCCTCTATCTTAGAAATAACTTTTGTGTTCATTTAAAACCTGTAGTAGACTCGAATGCTAACCAATCAAAATACTAACTCTTTTGTGACATGCACTAATCCAGGCTTTAAATATTTACAAGCATTTTTGGTTTAAAAATATGCTGTTATTATTCTATTATTATCTGAATTTACGTTTAACCTTCTATTTGCCTAAAAATGTTGATAAAAACCTTTAACATAATACGATGCACAGAAGAAGTAGCTCGCAAACGACGTTACGTAGCACATACGTATTTAAACCGAGGTTTATGGTGACGCTGCAATAATAGACTTGAACCTTATTCATCAAGGTCTGAAAACAGTTACTTCAAACACTAGAAATCTGAGAAAAAAATTACATTGTAGCGAACAAAGCACAAAATCCATCCACGTGGAAAAACAATTTAATATTACACAATGTCCTGTGGAAATTTAGATATTAGAATATAGAACGATATTATTTGATATTAAAAAATAAACTAAAATAAGAGTTTTCGGATGCCTCCTGTGAGGTTTGAACTCACGACCCCTGGTTTACGAGACCAGTGCTCTACCACTGAGCTAAAGAGGCTTGATGCTGATCAACAATTGCTTCTTAAAAGTTTCTTAATTAGTTACTTATTAATTGTAATAAAAAACAAATAATATCGACAGTGTACTAACAAATTATACGATTTATATGTATTGTTGGAAAATGTATGTTAAAAAATAATATAATAAATGTTGTAACAAACTTCAATTAATTCTGAAGGTAAACTCACAAATTTCCATTGTTCCCAAGCCCCATAGTTTGAATAATGTCTCAACTACAACCATTAATCGAACGCTTTAAATTAAAAGTATTAGTCCATCAATGGCATCAAAAAAATAAGTAATAAACTTCCAAACCTTCCAAAAATGAAATAATCAAAATAATTAAATCGCATTAAAACCAAAATATTGTGCCTCCTATGAGGATTGAACTCACGACCCCTGGTTTACAAGACCAGTGCTCTACCACTGAGCTAAAGAGGCTTGATCGTTAGTCAAAACTATACCGAGTGATCAGAATTCTGTTAAAACTTAACTCGCACGGCTATTAAATATTTTCATAAGTAATAAGCTAAATTAGTAACTTTCATGCTAAACGTAACATCTTTACGTTCAACAAGCCAGTACAGGCAGGACAAAATGTCAGTACTTCCGAAAACACTCTGTATAAGCCTCTTTAGCTCAGTGGCAGAGCGTTGGTCTTGTAAATCAAAAGTCGTGAGTTCAAACCTCACAGGAGGCATTAAAGGTTTTTTTAATCGAACTCCCTATGAACACCTCTTCCACTTTGTTCTTTTTTACTGCAGAAATCAATAAAGCTTTTCCCGCTATTACATTCTGTAGTCCCTATGCGAAAATTAAATGGTATAAACTACATCTTATCTCCAAAATGTACGCATTTAACCAAAACTATTTCCAACATTAAACAAAACAAATGAGTAGGATGTAAATGTGTGTGTGTATTGTAATGGATACTTAACTCGTCGTAAATTAATGAAATGGTTTTCGAAACAAAATAAACTAGTGATATTAGTGTTTTTCTAAACGTTATCTCGGTGGTAACGTGTTTTATTTCGGTTACCCTCGAGATAGCTATCCGAAATTGAACACAGAGCAGGGAAGTTAATGCATTAAAAGGATTTGCAGATAAATAACGAGCTCTATGCTGCCCCGAACTCCTGATCTGCCATAAATCTAGTTCCCTTTAAAACTCGCAATCAACATGCGGCCATTAGTGTGCTGTGAACGCGTATATATCAACCCCAGATCGGTGGGTGGATCCGAATTATCTGTAGTGGTACTCAGATATGTGAGTACGTTTGGTTGTATTGTGTACACTTTAGTTCTGTTGTCGTAAATAAAATAATGCGTGAGTTAATCTTTCGAGCTACTTTTATATTATATCTATCATGGCTAATACGCATTGAAAATGTTTGTTTGATTCAAAATGATGAACTAAAGAAGAGAAAAAAAGCTATGGAATAAAATTATAAATTAGAACTGCCTCCTGTGAGGTTTGAACTCACGACCCCTGGTTTACGAGACCAGTGCTCTACCACTGAGCTAAAGAGGCTTGATAACACGTTTTCAAGAAAGGCATTACAGGGTGTTCAAGAATGCTTGATATTAATATGATGTTTTATCATTAAACATTTGGATTTCGATAAATATATAAATGAAAAAACAAGAGAACAAAGAAAACAACGACGACAGAAATTTTTTTTGAAAATCATAAAATATCGTTAAATAAAACTACCTACTTATTTTTACATCCAAAATGAAAAATATAAATTTACCATCTAGCAAGCTTCAAAAGACCATTCAAATTTAAAACAAATTAAATAGATAACTAATTCTTGTAAAAATTTCCTAAGTTACCAATAAAGGTTTAAACCAGAAACTTTTTAGAAACAACCCTGTCAGAAATTTACACGCTTCCATACGCTTTGCTTTTCCTCATACCTATGCGCTGCTTGTCAAAATGATTTTTTTAAATTTAAACCAAGGAACGTAGGCACGTTTTGATGAAATTTGAACAGCTTTGTAAGTTCAATTAAGATGACGTGCAAGTCTGCAAGTCAGTTTAGATTTCTATGTAAAGATATTGAAATAAGCACAGGTGGGCTTTGAAAAATCACGAAATTCTTAGTTGTTCTTTTATTTTATTCCATTACAGCTATTTACTAAAGATAATTGCGCGCAAATGGCCGCCGCCGGTTATAAAACATGCTGTCACGATTCTCAATCACAGCACAAAATGGAACCACAATTAGTGTCTCCATTGAATTGCGCCTCTTATCGCAACAAACGTCATTGATCATAACAGTGTTTTCCACACAAAAGCGGGAAAATTACACCACCAGACCAATCATTTTTTATTGGAACAATCTCTTTTAGGTTTTCCAGTCCTCAAATAAGACAATTTTGCTTATTTGGAAATCCACCACTGTGAAAAGTTTCCTCGCCACTAAACATGATTTTCATCAAAAAGTTTTCATTTTCTTCTTTCTATTGACTTAATTGGAAATCTTTCTTCTGACTATGTAGTGCATTTTGATCTTGGATCGCTGATATTGGAAATATTTGCATCTGAACGATCTCTACGGGAATGTTAGCTCAAGCCAAGTTTGCTTGGATTATTTGACCACATTCCAAATTGTCCATTTTCATGAACTAGAAAAAGCTGAAAATCACATTTTCTTGTCTATGCCGAGAAGACCTGGAAACGGTAAAACATATTCCATAACAAACGACATTATTCAGGAGGCCATTTCTTTGAATTGAAGGCAGGAGATCCTAGATTAGGTTCACTAAACACCTACTGCTCCCAGGCATCAATTCCATAGAAAATTAATATAAATTATGCTTTGTTTTGCAACTCTTTTATATTCAAAGATACATTTTAAGGGAATATGCTCGGCGAAAACGATTTCATAAAGTACTACATTAAACAGATACGCCCTTGTACATCATCACCTTCGCGGAAAGGTTAATGTTTACGAGGTACTTAGAGGTACTAAACCAGTGGCTTTATTATTATATTCTCTATTGCCTCGTCTCCGATAATGTCCACAGTAGAAAATTCCAATTGTATTTTTGCCCGTTCGCGTTCGTCTGCAGTTGCAAATGAGACAGTTGAGGAATGAGCGCAATAAATCACACAAAAGACCCTTTTTAAATCTTAAAGACTGACAATCTCGATGGCAATCACCTAAAGGCTACTATCTAAAGCGCCATTAGTCAACTCTGATTAAATTACCGCTTTGTGCTGGTTTCCTGATCGGGATTTTTTAATTTCCGCTATGCATAGAATTACTTACACTCACCTTAATTAATACAATTTATTACCGGTCTATCGCAAATTAAATCGGAGGAAAATATATAACATTGCACTTGTTGGTTTTATTACCGGAGCTTTCGCAGATAACTTAATAGAAATGAAAAAAAAACCAGCACGATAGCGACTGCTTGTGAGATGCGTAACGCAACGATAACAGATTTTATGAGGAACGTTAGACAAATTGCTCTGTTAATATCACCGAGGCGTTTTCGCTACCTTCGAACGTCGCCATTAATCCATTGCGTGAAAGCAAAACACGTAGATATGTTAATTTAATCCCCTAGTGGCTTCTTCTCCGTGTTGTTTACGTATGTGCTTCAACAAAACACAAACGCGTGTAGATTGGCAGTCATTCCTAATGTATACATGATTATTGACTAATATTACTAATTTTACCTTAAAATCGCAGAAAATCGAACTGTATTCGAGAGAGATGTTCATTATGGCATGTTGCTAAAACATTTATTGACGTGCAGAGGTGTTTGGCGCACTGTTGCAAACGATAGAAAATGTTTTGCAAATAATAGAAAATAATCCGAGAATAAGCCCAGAAAAGTAAGTTCAACTGGACGGAAGGTTAACCGTGAATCAGGCAGATCCTCAAAGAGCGGCTTCTTCAACGGTCTCATGGGATTTCTATGGGTTTTCTATTAATGTGTGGACAGACATCATCAACAATTATCTAAGTGGCCCATTTCGATTAACAAGTAATCTTTATCGACATTTTTTGGAAAATGTACTAAATATTTTCCAATAAAGTTGTTAGAAAATGTCCCATTGAACATAATTGGAAGAATGCATGCCTCTTCCAGTAACTCCATCTCCAGCAATATGGCATTTGTATCCCTTTTCAAAGATGATATAAGTTTCAACTTCCTCGGAACAAAGCAGTTACCTGCTTTAGAGTTTAGTTAATCGACAACAATGTTAAGCTTTTCATTCCTTATCGCAAAATTCAATATAAAAGACTTAACTTTTGACTAGATTTCTTCGACCTGTTAAAATTAGACTAATTGGAATCTTTTCATCGCTACAAATAAGCGCTAATTAATAAAACATTCATGCGCACCGAACGTAAGCAACATGTTGATTCAAAAAGCTCGTGAGTTATTCAACTATTCGCGACACAAAAGCCTTTTATTCCGGTAGTAAACAAATGAAATGAAATAGGCGATATGTTGAGAGCGCTTTCTTGTCTTGAGTATCTCCGTCGAAGTAACAAGTTTCTCTATCGCAACACCACTAACGTCTACAAGCCACCTTCACATATACATTCGAATCTATACATAACATAGAGCAGTACATACATACATACATAAGTCGTATATCTGCTGCTTCGGTTCGACTGAAAATTCCATTAAAAATATCTCTTCACCATCAAATTCTCCTTGCCGCCTTTCGTCCTCGTTACATCCCATTTCTATTTTGCTTTGAATATTTCTATTTGCGACATTAAACTTTCTAGAACATCGCAAACAGTAGCTTGTTATGCATGTATAACAATACAGGCATGGATACACTATTGTTCATAAGTTTGATGGCTCTTACGAAAATAAGTACATATAATGTCTAAAGAGGGAGCTACAAAAATCAATAAACCTCACATTATCTCGAAAACTAAGCTAGGTAGGCATCCAAATACGTAGCAACATACAGGATCTTTCATTTAAAAAATAAAATGTGATGTTGTAGACTTACGAGGGGAGTCCAAATGTTTCAAGCTTGAATATGAAGATGATGTTACTCGCCGAAAGTATTCTGGTAATGTAATTGCGCATTCGTTGAAAGACACTTTTGAAACTTGAGCCATGTTGAACGCTCGAGACGACTAAAAGCTGCAATCACTACCGGTAACATGATGGCGGTCACCAAATTAACGTTAGAAAGACAGCAGAGGCTATGGGCATCTCAAAAGTCCGTGTTTGTCATAAATTGATCAAAGTCTTGGGCATAAAAAAGTTAACCACACGTTGGGTCCCGGGCTTGCTCATTTAGAATCAAACATTCACATTCGATTAATAACTATAGACACACTAGTGCATTCTTGAAGACAAGGCACAGTCGAAGTGGTGGACAGCGAATCGGCTCCGAAAACGGCGAAAACTATTTCATCAGCCAGGAAGTTTTTTGGGATAGTCCTAATGGATTATCTTGAAAAAGGAATGCATTACATGACAACCTGAAGGCAATAATTGCGGAAAAGCAGCCGCATTTGAAGAAAAAGAAAGTTTACACCAAGACCATGGCAAAAATTCGAGAATTGATGGACGACGACTTGTTTCTTTTTCCTATCGCCAAAGCTTCGTGTCTAAGCACGGAGATTTTGATAGAATGAGAAGGCCATCACATTAGTAAAGCCTATTTTGCAGAACAAGATGCCAACTACTATTTGAATGGATTAAAGGGATAGGAGCATTACTGGAATAATTGTATACTTACAAGGAGACTATGTTGAGAAGTTAATTTGGCAAAAAAAATGCTTGCCTCTGAGTTGCTTTGGACTTGGCACCACGAAGTAAGGTATACTAAAGAAATATTGTTTGACAAAGTTCAAAAATTAAAGGAAGATGTATTTGGCTAAATGTTTAATCATAAAGGTAACATCGATTGATATAAAATTGTTGCTTTTGATGATTATTTCCACCCACCTTGTACCCTCTATTTTACTATTATTATTATGTTTCTGTTCATAATAATCGTTACTATTATTTAATGCTAGTGCAGAGAAAACAGTTTTAATTCCTATATTAATACAAAAACTGTCCTTTAACACTTAAATCATTTCTCATTCCTTATCCCTAGTTACTAAAAACAAATTCGTCGGTATCTTTTTCGCTTTTTTCCAGGCTGTATAGTTCAACTAGTGCTTCCATCCTTAGAAGCAGCAATGCATGTGCTTATGTAGGTACGTAAATGCAAAACGTAGAGAGGATAAGCTCTCCTCCTCCGACTGAAAAAGAGATAAAACTGGAAAAAGATGCATAAGATGGCTGCTTGCCAGTTTCCGTTATCCGTGGTTCCGGTTTGTCCGGAGATAGGACACGTCGGGCGGTTACTGGTGGTCCGTCAAGAGAGGCAGGATACGAAAGGGGGTCCTGCGCCCCGTGATATATGGAGACAGTCCGGATTAAGCGATAAGCTACACACTCTTTCGCCTCCCTATATCTCCTGTTGAATGAGGCGCCCAATAATGAAAACGCCCTACGCTTCTTACTGATTCTTCCACAGGGCTGCATTCAGCAGTTTAACGTTATTTGATTTTGCTTAAGCCCCTAGACTCGGTCCAACAAAATACATTTCATTAAACGCTCCGATAAATCCGTTTCGACTTTTTTTTAACTTAATTTTCCTCCAGTCTTTCTCCCTTTTTATTTCCGCCATTATTCGGTTTGTTCTTATTTTCCTCGAAATGAGAGCGAACTAACAGCATTTAATTAAGTGTTTTCGAAACGAAATAATTTACTGGTTTAACTCGATAGATAGAAATCTGCAAATTACTTTTGAAACACTTGTGTAATGCTTTTTTTTTAAATTAGAAGATTGTTCTGAAAGAAAAACTAACAAAAAAAGCAGTAATTGATTTGTGATGGATTTGTTATTGATTTTTGTCTTATTTAGAATATCAGAAGTAACTAAAAAATTGCTTTATCGTTCCTTGCTGGGAGTGAATAATTATTTAAAGAGGTTTTAAGTAATGAGCAGGAAATTGTAAACTGGTGCCGCCTATAGGAGCAAACAGCGCGTTTAACCCCTGTGACCAAAGAATTCTCTACCTTGCCACTCTAAGATCGACGGCCCACAATAGCGGAATATCGTCTAAAGAACCTGGAGATACTCTAGAATAAAATGTTGGGATATCTAACCTGCATGCCATGGTTCGTTCGCAGAAGAGACTTGCAGATTCCATTGTTGCAGGAGTATCTCTGAACCTTCCCCAACAATACCTGGAACACTTGCAAGAAGACAAACGCCAACGAAAGTCCATTGGTCAGAGAAATGGTAGCGCCAGAGGACTGCTCACCCTCTAAGGTCCGGGCGTCTCGATTCCGGAACCGGCCATAATAAATACTCCCTGGTGACAATCAGAACAAGCTAGATCCATGGGACGTCACATATACACAATTTCTGGCAGTGAAATATGAGTTATTGCATGGAAACCTGTAGCACAAGAGCCGTGGTCCAACTCTGGAGTAGTATTATGGGGAATAATGCCCGAATTTAGAAAATAAGAAACCCAAATTGGATCAAGATAATGTTTTCACGTCTGATGACAGTGGTGTATAAGCAGTTAAAGCTTTTTAGTAAGTAAGTGATAAGCATAAAGTCTTTCATGGCTTAACTGTTACCACCGCCGCAAAGAGGGAAGCGCAGTTCATTCCTCCGCAACATACAAATGGTAATTCAACCCTTTAGAAAAATCTGCCATTTGACCTTGTTGGAAACTTACCGTGATCAGGAACAGACCTTCTCATCGCTGGGTTACTAAATCGTTAATAAGACAGGTATTGACGTATTGTAAATGCAATTGAAATATATAAATTAATATTTCAAATTGCTAAAACTACATTTCTCTCAACGTGAGCTAATTTGAATGAAGAACATAGATCAAACTAAAACAAGGTCCTTCGTATTGCTTCCATAAACAGCTGAACCATGTGACTTTAACTTTAACCACCAATACCCAAACGTATATGTAGTTAAGACGCAATACCGATAAAATCAATATAACTATAATAGCGTTTATGACCTAACAAGCACCGGTTATAACATCCTTGTAATAGTATTTTACAAGCTGTTCGACAACAAACGCCATCGACGATACCGTTCCGGCCTTAACTTTTCATATTTGTCCACTAAACCAAAGATTTATGAGATTTTAAGGGTAATTTAATAAGCAATTATCGGTTAGCACGCAGCATAACTGCTTTTATGATTCGGCTGGGGAAGAGGTGTATGAATGTATAGTACATATATGAGCATATCTGTGTGAGTGCGTTGTACGGAGGTACGGACATCGTTGTTCGACAATTGTAGCTGCACAACGAGCAACATCTCCGTTTCTGATACCGTGCCAAAGGTAGTAAAAAGGCATCCATGGCTCTCTGCTCAGGGTGCATTGCGCAATGCAGTAGATACGTTTTCTGTATGTGTACGTCCATATCCGCTGTGAACGCTGACGTTTCGCCAAACTTACTTTACGGAGGAAGTGTCTAATTTAAGAATTGAACAGGTCCGGACTGTAAAATTCGATTGCGAATAAAAACCGAAGTGAATTCCATTTATAACGTACTTGTCGAAAAATTTAATCTTATTTTATATCTTTCTCTCGTATAGGATATTGTCTTCGATCCGTGCTTAGAACATATAAAAGAAGAATGGAACCTATTGAGACTCTACTGAGGTAATTCAGCTTCTTAACAGCGGTTCGAAAATAATGTAATTGCTTTGTAATATTAAAATGTTGTATAATAGATACGAAAAGTATGGGTGTGCTTTTTAAGAGTCATGTATATTAAGTGATAAATTTCTACCTATACGTATCCATCAACAAAGCAATGCTAACAAACAAAAGCAGCACTTTTTTAAGCTTATTCTTAAAAATTTTGGGAAATGAAGCAGTATTGATGCTTTTTTTTGAAACTTCCCAACTTGTCCGATTTTTTCCTTAAAAATTTGATAAATGTTGCATGCGTAGCAAAATACTTTTGAAAATGTCACCCATGTTGGACACGAGGTTGTTGTTTAACAATCGTTTGTGTGTTTCTGCAAAAATAAAAAAATCGAATATCGAGCCATTATTAAATTCTCGCAATACGTCTACGCAAATTAAAGCAGAGATACGAGGACTTTTCCAAACACTACGACAACTACCGATAACGATATCGAAAAAGTTCACGAAATGTTGCCAGACCACCGTCGAACTAAAGTTAGAGAGACAGCAGAGGCTGTAGGCATTTCGAAAGAACGTGCTTGACCTACATTGACAGATTTGGGCATGAAAAAGCTAATAGGGCGTTGGGTGCGAGGTCGAACGAACATTTACAAAGCCCCGTTGAAGCAGTTTAAGCAAATAAGTCGAAGTTTTGGCGCCGATTGATAGCTGTAGATGAAAGTTGGATACGCCGGCGCCCTGCTGAAGCCAACAATGATTAGTTTCGATAATTTGATTGTCATCATCAGAATATATGGAGTAATAGAAGCATATTAAAAATCACACTAAAAAAAATTATCGTTCATTTCTAGAAAATCAAGTACCTTATTGTCTAAGCAAACTCAGAGTGTACCATGAACCATTAAAGGTGAATATTTCTAGTTTCTAAGTTTTGCTTGCTCAAGAACTCACGAACCACGTTACACTTCAAAAATACGTTTCTTAATACGGCGTGGAATGATTAAAAAATTATAACATTTTATGTACGTACAAATTCATTTATTTTATATCATGCCTACGTGTTTAGTATAAACTAATTCGGTGTCTTTAAATATATTTAAGTAGCGTACGTAAAACTCAATTAAATGTAACTACATCGGAAGTGACAAGGTAGCTTATACAGGAAGCTGTGGGAACAGACGCTGGTGAATATTACTCTGCATAGAAACTTTCACAGAGAGAAAATAATGTTCTCTGGTAACGCATCAGGTTCCTGCTTGAACTATAATTTACACACTTCAACAAGTGAATTTGCTGAAAAATTAAACACTTGGCCAAATACATCTTCACTCAACAGTGATTTATTCTAAACAAAAAAAATTGTCATCTCATTTCATTACTCTTTTGTTGACGATAGCATTTGTCAAATACAATACGTTTTAAATCCTTACAATTACATTTTCAAACAAATTACTATATTGCAGCCTGTAATATGCCGTACGAGTTCGCGATCTACCTAACATTGACCCTGACCAACATTTTGACTTGGTTACTCCCTTTTAACTCATCAATTTGCTTTCGCATACATTCCATCATACACATAATTCAGTGAACACTCTTCCTAATTTGTCCTCCATACATTTTGAAAAATGCATTTTGCCTTATAATATCTCATACTTGCAACCAACCGATATAAGAACAACTTATCCGTTACAATTTCAAAAGCAACGTAGAACAATGCCTTACAGTAAACATGGTTAAAGGCGTTACAAAGAATAAAAATTCCATCATCAAAATTTCATAATCCCTTCATTTTTCGCTGCAAACGGTATCGTTGAGAACTTTTCGTAATTGAAATTATCCTTCTTATTTCTTACCAGCCTAAAATTAATATTTCATCGGGTTAAATACCGAATCAAGTGAGGCTTTCGATCGCTTCCAACAGAAGGCATTTTAATTATCGAGTAACACAATTACAGGCTACTTCGTGACTCAGGTATTGAAGCTAAATAAACAATAAGTCGGGCAGGATATAATACGCTGAATAAATACATTATCGATGAGCGGCTATACGGTTTAAGTATAACAAGCCCTTAGCGCAATAGGTTATATAGGTTGATTAGAATCCGACAATATATTTTCTATTATAGCCAGGCACTATTGTGTAGTAGATTTCAATTAAAATGTGCATAGCATTTGCACTTATAACTGCAAAATGCTGCATAGAGAACTACATAGCGAATAGATCCAAAATTTTAAATATTTGGATTTCTTCTTTACATCTCCAAATTACTAACAAAGCGACAACATAGAAAATGAAAGGAAGAGCAAAGCTACAATATGTAGCAGAAATAAGAAACAAATAATAAGTTGCTGTAATAACTGTTCTTCTCGTCGTGTTATACGAACACGACAGAAAGCACTTCTTTGTAATTTTCAAGAGAACAATATTTAAACCACATTAGGATTAAAGTGCCCATAACAAAGAAAAAGGAAATTTGTGAAATCAAAGACTCGGCCAAAAGAACTGCCTGAAAATCTAAAAGGAAACTAGCTGTTTGGACATTCATATTGCAAGTAATGCTTTGGAAGATTGAAGAACAGTTAGTACTGAATAGTATATAACAATATGTTTGCCAGAGATCGTCAATGAAAACACACGACAACGTTGCACCATCCTTCATCATGACAATGCCAACTCTCACACGACATCTCAAAGAATTAACTATTTAAACCGTCTTGAAAGTGAAAAAAATATTTCGACAATTGTTCGAAAAAATGTATCCCTGTATTTTTACATAAAGTATCATTGGTGAAAGTTTGAACAGAAACATTAAAAATAGGTGAAGTAGGACTGCAATACAGGTCGCCGCATGGTTTCGCACAATTTCTATTTGTTTCGTTTCCAACAAAATTAAAAAAAAAACTTATCTAGTTTCGCAATCCAACTACTACAACTCAGGTACAACTAATCGTTTATAAATTTACATTAATTGAGTATTTTAGTTACTTAAAAATCTTAAAATCGTTGCCTACAGCTCTCTTGGTAATGACTTTCAAATATACATATACTGTAATGGCTAAAGATAGAAGTACGCTCAGATAATGGCGATATTCTGCCGAACAACAGGATGTTGCAGCGTCTTATATAGCCGAGTCCCTTTTTTTTTTGGTTTCCTACCCCTTTTATGCAGTAAATACATCGCCAGGCAATGATAATCCCGTGGAAATGAGAATTTTCAAATTTAAAGTAACTTCATTCACAAAACTCTTAATGATTTCCCAAATTAGTTATTGCTATTTATCAAGTAGTAAAGTTCGCTGTAACTTGAAATTATCTGCACCAATTAAGTTATATCTAATTCTATTTTAGATCATCATCTTTTCAAGTAGAAAGTGGATGGTAGGTTACTATAGAGCAGATATTAACAAATGTTATCAATAGCAGATGAGCAAATCAAGATTTTAGTACTAATGATTGTGTAAAATAGACATCTTTAAAGGTGGGTGATTAGATTGACTAAATATAAAGTAAGTTAAGTTAATTGTGGTATCACTATCTCTTCGAGTACAGGATCTAACAAAAATCAACAAAATAAATAGGAAAAAATAATGTTTTATAATAATTAAAATTAAGAAACCAATAAGACAAAGTACATCCCAAGATTTGGAAAGCGAGAACAACGTCCTAGATATATTGTAATTATTATCTCTAATTATACCGTACTATGATGTATAAATGTCACCAAGATTTTTCCGAAAATAATAGCAAAGCAAGGAATTACTAACTAAATTTCCTTTACTTACAAGAGAACATCAGCAATCAAAAGATTCAGGTTTCGAGCAAACTCTAGAAACTGAAAGACCGAAACCCGATTTTTTTAGCAACTGATTTCAAGATACAGATCCATCCAAAAATCTGCACGATTTTTACGTCAGCTGTTAATAAATTGTGTTGTTCTTATACCAAGACACCCTTTCGGGCTCTAGGCAAGACTTTCATCCAAATCTGAATTTTCGAGTTACTGATGTTCTTTGTTAGGTAAACAGTTTTTGTAGTAATTTGACCAGCACCTTCAGTAACTAAAGAAGCTGTTTAAGCGTAGAAGAAAAACAATGATCTCAGAATATGGTACCAAGTTTTATTCAGATTGGTAAGCAAGTGTTAGAAGCATTATTTTTGCAAGCAATATAATAGTTATTAATTTAATTAATTTTAATTCAACTATTCAAACGAAACCGTTTACTTTTAATTATGTGCTTTGTTACTCTTTTAAGGTACAAAATTGTCCTCTAATATCCTTATCGTAACAAAATGTCACCTGTTACGCCAATATTTTACCGATAATCTTCTCGACAATCGTAAAAGATCTCGAGGAGGAGCATTTCATTTGCCAACGTAAATTAAATTTATGCACACTGTATCTTTCAGCATGCGTCGGATGAGGGTTATATTAAAATACGCAAACAAAAAGAGCGATGAAATTATTAAAGCCATTAAATTGAGCATTTAATTTTACACTCTGTGTATGTCTGGAATGCGTTTGTGTGTGTCTACGTTGAAGAATAAGAGAGGGAAAATTTAAGATGTTAAGGCCGCGCGGTGCTTCAAAAATATTACTCGCTTAAATATTGTTATTAACAACGAAGACGGAGTGAATTTTAATTAAATGAACAATCTATTCGTTACGACGGTTAATGAAAAATATTAAGTGCGGTAAAGGTAGCTCTTCTTTTGCACAGTGATGGTAGGTTTGAAATCATTCTCAAATTAGATTTCATTTAGTACACTGGCTCTTCACAAGTTGCATTGATTAATGTGTCATAATTTTTTTGATGGACTGGTAGATTTAACATTTTTATACGCACTCTCTAATATCAACTACATTCTATATTTTTAATTAGGAGAAATGTTATTAAAATCGAGCGCCAAAAATATGGCTCGTATTAGGCTATTCTTCATACACAAACAGCCATATTTTTATCAACTGATTGACATATTTGGGATTAGTGTTCACCGTTTACACTTTTCTTGCTGTGAAACGCTGTAAACGTTGTAGAACATTGAATCTGCATTTGGTACTTATGCAAACGTCCTTGTGGTTATGAAACCACTACCTTGAGCAAGCGGAACTCAAATATAACCACCTCCAAAATGAAAATTCTCGAGATTGTGAACGCGAACAGTAGTCCCACATTAAGCGTCAACTGCAAAAGAACGAGCTTCTGGCCCACGTTGCCACGGAAAAAATTGCAACGGAACGCCAACGTTGGCTACCGAGATAATTGCAAACGAAATTAAATAAGGTAATAAGGTAATCGCGTGCTAATAAATCAAAAAATAATTTTAAATACTATCAACGTTTTATTACAAAGACAGCGAGCAATGAAACAAGTTACAATATATAGCAATAAGTTCAAAATAAGAAAAGAAAAATTGTGAAAATAAGATTTAATAAGGGCCCACGAATTATGACAAATTCAACAACAAGAACAGTAATGAAAAAATGCGATTCAAGTAACTCGAAGCAACAGATACATGGATACATAATGAAAACACCAAACAAAGACCTGGAAGGCGCAGTTCCTTTAGCTGTTGGTGCAGCATGATACTCGTCTTCATGGGTGGAAATGATGACCCTGGTTTGCGACTCCCCGATGATGGTGACTAGCTCTTTCACAATATTTATAGCACTTATATAACTCACTTTAACCACTATTAAAGCTGCGGTTAAGAGCTCTACGTAAGACACCTAGCGACTTGTACATGACGCAATACCACCTAACTGCTATTTAACTTATTTTCGTGGCTCCTTTGGTCCCGATAAAACTTCAATATACATTCTTTTATGAGGATAAATGGGATGATTACTTTTTACTTATTTTTCTAGGCAGTTGGGGTTTGTTACGGCCTCCTGCCGTTGCTTGGGACGCTGGTCGCCGTCTTCAAAAGACTTTGTTTCCATATCAATGCTAGGGATGACATGATCTGCATCTCTCGCCTTTTCCTCAAAATACACAACAAGAGAATACACAAGAGAAAATCCCCAAATATACTATCTTTACGATATCTGGTGTATTAAAGGCAATTTTTCCACTAGACATCTGATGTACCCTAATGAAGTATTTTGGACCCTCTTCTTCACCGTTACGGTAAATATTCTCCAAATCGGAGAATTTGTTCACTACAGAGGAAAAATAGTATCACCGAATCGAAATCGAATTAACCCTGTAATGGTGAATTTGTCCACTGCGGGAAGTAAGATTAACGCCGAAATGGAGAATTATTTCACCGTGAGGAGAAATTCTTAATACCAAAACGGAGAAATTTTTCACCAAAACGAAGAAATTTTTCATTGAAACGGAGAAAGTTTCCATCGAGATGGAACGTATGTAACATTGAAAGTTTTTGTTCCTAATCAACTCCGCTTACCACGCGATGGTGTTGAAGAACACCGTAAAATGTTAACTCCATCGATTCTAACTACTTGTGCAAATGGTCGCCAGGGAACAACCAGACGATGTTAAAACGGCGTTAGATCTGATACCATGTTTTTATCTATGTGCGCATAACAAATTTGATTTAAAGAAATTATTTTAACTTAAAATTATTGCAGTTTATATAAGCTTAAGCAGACAACCTTAATAAAAGTTTATTCCTGCAAAAAACCTTTTCAAAAGTTTAAATCTGACGTTTACAATTCCTTTGTTCTTCAGATAGTAGGCATAAGGAAAAGTAAGAAGTCTAAAGCTTTGAGATTATTGTTAGAGCTCCGACCGTACAATGAAGGAAAACCCGTTCTTCCACAAATCTACATATAACTATAACAAAAAGACCCAATTTGAATTGTTAATTGCAGAAATTAAACCAGCGGAGTCCCTATCAGTTGCCGCCGACATAATGATATCGTTTAAACTTATCTAATTGCAATTTCTCATCCACACCGTTCCCATATACGAGCCCAAAACTTACATAGCCTACGACTGCTACAAAGATATTTCGAATTCATTAAAACGGAATGACCGGTTTTTGCGACCCTCTCCGCGTGTGGATGTGTGCGTGGGTCCTCATGTCGTCCTTTTCCTTAGTGTTAGTGACGCCCTGTGGTACACGTTGCGCTGACAGTTTCTGAAATATTATTATACATCAGATGACGGACGGACTCACATCCAACGCGAGTACAACACAGGACGTCTAGGCAGCAACAGATCCCTCGTCTAATTGCGGGTACGATAATTAAATGCTAAGTACACACGGGACGCACGGACAAGAGAGACCTCTACGCCCGGATGCACACGTCAAGTTAACGTCATGTGGGTCAGTTGTCTTTGCTGCCACGTACAAGTACCGTATATATGAAGTTGGATTTAAAGCTGCGAATTTTGGACCGACATGATGGATTTGAGCAATATAGAGAAGTTTTCATGTCCGCAGTTACTCTGAAGCAAGCAGCCATTAGCCATCTATTACAAGATTAATCACTTTATAGTGGAAATTAGTCTCGTAGTTGCTTCTGTTCAAATACACAGATTCGACCCTGCGGTATGCTGTACTGACTAATTTAGACGATAGCTACGTATGTACCATGATGTGGAAGGAGTGTAATACTAAATGCAAGTAGAAGCAACAAAATTAATAGAAATTACGTCATATATTGCAATGTTATTGATTGAAAAATGTTAAAGTTAAAATCAACAATTTTACAGTAAATATTTGAATATTAAAATTGATTGCCGGTGAAGAGATGAAATAAGTCATAGATAAAGGATGTGCAAAATAAAATTAAGAGAAGATTGAATTAAATTTGAACACTAAATTGAAACACAAAATAAAATTTAACCAAAGTTAAGAAAATGGCTCGTGCGAGTTGGTGCAAAGAAAATTGTTCAAAAATTCAATCGCGGTGCTTCTGCCAACGTATACAATATCGGAGCAGATGACGAAGCCAGGATATATTCATACGAACCATCGCCCAGACTACTGTTTCAGTGCTCCAAAGTGAACCAAAACCGACAAAAGTTCGTTGACGAAGTGCTCCAAAAAAATTATTCCTTTTTTCTTCCGTAAAACTGACCCCGTTGCTACCGTTGCTCTTGAGAATCAAAAAACAGTAAACGCTGATTGGTATACAACAATCGGTTTGCTTCAAGTCTTCGATGAAATCAGAAAGAAAGCACCAGACATCGATGCATCATTTTTCACCACAACAGCTCTCACACAGCACATCGAACAGTAAAGAAGATTAACATTGAATTAATGGCGTATTGTCCATATTCGCGTGACTTATCACCTAATGACTTCTTCCTGTTTCCTTTTGTCAAAAAAAATTTCATGGTGAGCTATTTTCAGCACCAGAAGAGGCCGTTGAAGCATGTTTCTAAAATACCCACTTCAGATTGAAATAAATGTTTCAACAACTGGTTTCTTCGAATGCAAAAGTGCTGAAGACTTAAAGGCGAATATTTTGAGAACAATAAAATGTTTTTTTTTAAGATATCTGTTTTTTTTCCGGGAATTTTTAAGGTTCTCCTCGTATACCATATATAATAGCCTGTTTTATTCAGCTTTTATCCATCTATAGCAGTAAATTTTCCATGGAAGGTAGGTTGTATCGTTCCTAATCTAAAGGATAAATTTATCGCAGTCTTGTAGCTTAAAAGGCCAATAAATTCTACGTTGTATAGACATGTAAATAGAGTACACGTGAACAAGATGTACGAATGTATGGAAGATCTTTATTTTGCTTATTTCCATGACAATCGAAGTTGATGTTGTTTGCATTTCGCGTAATCTAGTTATATTTATGCAATTGATTCGTATTTGCATACCGCTTGCATATATACGAAAAGATATAAGGCTTTCCCGAGATTTGGGGAAAGATTATGCAAATACTTTAATAAGCGAAACTGCTTCGGTCTTTCAATTTTATTGTATGCAATTCCGGAAAGCGCAGGACGGTGTTCTTTTCTACGTTTTGATATTTGCGGCTTCATTTCTTTAGACGAAAATAAAAATACCCACGATACGATCTTCATGTATATGAATGCTATGCATATGCATAGCGACTGAATACGTTAAAACAAGTTCTCAATTTTTTCTTTATTTAATTTGCTATTAATCATTTTCAGCCTTTGGTAATGAAATGTGGAAAAAATATGGAATATGGATCTACTGATTATTTTTAAACTTAAATTTAAAAGAAATCCTGTTACGAACCATTATTTGAGAAATTGCAAATCGTGACTTTGCCTTCTTGTTTTATTTCCCAACTGTGTATGTGTGTTAAAAATAATTATAATAAATTTCGTAATATCGCCCAACATCGTACTTATAGTACCAAAGGTATTCACACGTTGGAGGTACCTCGATAGAGTTGCTTTTACCGAGAGAAACCCCAAATATATTGCGTTTAAGGCTTGTAACTAGAGCGCAATATTCTCCCTTGCCTTCCAGTGGTGTTTAACCGCGAGAAATTGGGGGGATACAGAGCCGCTTCGGTACTTCCCGGCCTTCTATGCTGTGTGCTATATGTAATACATATCGCAGTGCGAAGTTGATAAGTGTGGGAATTAAACGAAGAGCATTAAAAATGTTGAAAATGCGAAATGCATCAACTTGCCTGTTTGCTAACAGGGCTGACACGTTTTCTAGATTACGCCATTTTTTTAACAATAGCGTTGGGGAAGATCCGCTATACAAATTCAAAGACCATTTTAAGTACGCGAATATTACATCGCTACATGTAGAACGATCTTTTTCTCCGTATGAGCAGATATATACGCCGAAATGGACTTCTATTTATGCCTTGCAATATTATTCACAAAAATCTATTTATAGCGAGCAATATTTTATTCCAACGAAATTTCTTCATCTTTATAGCGCCAAAGTTGCAACTTTATATAGTACTTGCTAAAGCGGAAGTCGGTAGAAGTGTGTATGTGTGCAAGGCAAACACTAAAAACAAAAGTATTAATGCCTCTGGCCCCGGAGTTAATTACGGTCTTACCATTCGAACAGCATGGTACGGATTTCTTAGCAACAGTTTTGGATTCAATGACATGAATCCCCCGTACCAGTCTGTTTTAGATCGGGGTTATTTTGTAAAATATGCGATATTCTGACACTTGAAACATGGGACCTGTGTACATGCAATAACCTTCTGCGTCCGTGCAGCCGTAGCGCTCCTAAACTCCTAAACGGAATTCTTTCGCACGGATATATTCGCCGGAGTGGGGCTTTCCACGTTATACCTGCCGCTTTCCGGGGTAATATTTCTGCATTTTCTATATCAAAACGCTACCTATCGGTAACGGCGAATGCAAATTGTTCGACTTTTATTTTTAAATTGATTTAGTTACCGTAGGTACTATGCCGGCGCAAAATATTATTGTTTGTGCTGGTTATCGATGCTGGATATCTTTGGAAGCGAAGTAATAAAAAGCGCGATGTAAGTAATAAAAATGCAAGCACGTTATTCATATATTACAACGTAATTTAGATCGGGATAATAATACGGACTTACAGTGAAATACGAAATATTATCGTTGCGAATTTCGTTATGTAGTAATTTTCTTTTGCTTTTCTGCTTTTGCTAATTACCATTTCACTGCGAAAATAAATGCGTTGTGTGCGGCCAACATTATCAAAAGACAATGGATAATATCAGTAAAAGAAAAAAGTAACTTTCTGGATCTGTTCAGGATACTTACTGATGGTACGGCTTTCCTCCGTAGAAACCGTTAGCTTAGACGGATGCATTGTCCCGTTGCAAATTTTTCTCTATAACATGAAACAAAAGCAGCAGACATCGTATAGCCCAGGCGCGCGGTTGTATATTCTCTGCATATACATGCATATGTAATACGCGTACATACATTATGTAATTCGGACATGTGTATCAGTACAAAAACAAAATAATAAATTTGCGCTAACGTCTGCATGTAGAACCGCTATCATACATTTATTTAAAGCTGTCAGGTGCTATATGAGAAAATGCCGTAATAGCGGTGTGCAACACAGTCGTAATGCATTTCCCACCCTGCAAGTCCTCATCGTTTTATATGATTTATAATGGAGTTCCTGTACTCGAGCTATTACTATTACTATTATCAACATTTATATACAGCAAGGTTTAGGAGTTGTACTCCCTTTTTTTTTAATTTTAAAACCAAAAAGTACTATTGCATTATTATCAATGATAACTATATACACTGCCGTTCAGTGAAGTTCGGTCATACAATAAAAATCTATTATATCACACTGTATACAATTATTCATATATAAAATTAGAAAAATATTAAGCATACACTCTTTTCTAAGGGATTTAAGCCATAAATTATTATGTAAAGTAGAAATATTTCGACAACCACAATAAAGTCTCTTTTATTATCATTCCAAGAATTTCTCGGAAGCACCGATCTTTTGAAACGGGTCGTTCGGGGATTATTAACGAACAATAGATTTAGGAAATATACCGCAGTATCATTCTTGTTTATTTATCAGAGGCGTAAAATTTGCTTCATTTTACTGTTAAACGTGTGTTGGTGTGCATCTGTCGTTTTTGCGCGAAAGTTTTAAGAAAATTTACTTCAAAATGGTACGTGGCAAGCCTACCAGTGTAGAAAAACGTTCACGCATTATTCCGCTGTTTGAAGAAGGATATTCGGGACTGCGAATTGCTGAAAAAAAAAAATATGAGAAGTTCAACAGTAAATGACATCATAAAGCGATATCGGACAACTGAAACTATAGAAAATCGTGTTCGTCCCGGAGCATCTAGGAAAACAACAAAAGCTGAAGATTTGAGAATTGTATTATTAAGCAAACGCAATAGAAAACTAACAGCGCCACAAATAGCAGCCGAAGTCAATCGCGGCCGCGAAGAACAAGTTTCGGCGAGTACGGTAAAACGTCTACTTCAACAAGCGGACCTTCATGGACGCATTGCCATTCGAAAACCCTTATTACGTCGGAGCAACATAGCAAAACGGCTACAGTAGGCCCGTTCTCATCTAGATTGGTAGTTAGATGATTGGAAACACGTGCTTTGGAGTGACGAGTCAAAGTTTGAGGTTTTTGGGCAAAATCGACGAGTTTATGTCCGAAGATCTAAGACCAAAAAGTGATCCCCAACTGCGTTGTGCCTACAGTGAAGCAAGGGCGTAGTTCTGTGTTAGTGTGGGGATGTTTCTCCTTTGCTGGGACGGGAGATTTATGCAGAGTGCAGGGTGTAATGAGGAAGGAAAATTGTTTTGCAATACTCCAGAATCATGCAGTGCCATCAGGATTGCGTATAATAGGCCGTAACTTTACATTCATGCATGACAACGACCCAAAACACACTGCGTTAGTGTGTAAGAACTATCTAAAGAAGCAAGAAGAACAGCACACCCTAAAAGTAATGACATGGCCCCCACAAAGCCCAGATTTGAACCCTATAGAGTTGTTGTGGGATGAACTGGACAGGAGGTTCCGAAAAATATGCCCAACTTCACAAGAACATTTACGGAATATTCTGCAACATGAATGGATTAATATTCCACAATCCGTTTTAACAAAACTTATCGAAAGAATGCCTAGAATAGTTCGAACGGTGATTAACAGCAAAGGAGGTTTTTTCGATGAAAAGAAAAATAATGTTCAGTATGTTATATTAGGCCAGAATAACTTTTTATTTATTTATTTTTGTCTTTTTTACCTGTACATACAATAAAATTGCATTTTGTTTTTAGTTTCGTTTGTTTCTGTAACCTTTTCATGTTTTTTACCAACCGACCGAACTTCTCTGAACGGCAGTGTACATAAACGAGTAATAACCAAAATAATGCTAATGTAGCTCCTAGGATATTGATGGAATCATTCACGGCAAAAGCAATGTAAGGAGAGAAAATATTAGTCACCGAGTGCTTCACTACCTTGTATCGTTACTTACTTCTTGACTTATATCTCTATTCTTCCAAACAACGAGCAAAATATCCTGTAGCGGCATGTACTGCCAAGAGATACACATGTGCCGTCTAGGAAGTAGCGACAAAAAGTGGGTACAATTGCCAAACTAACTCTCTTCTGTCGGAATGGTAACCCGGAGTGTTAGTGCTCCGAAAGTGGCCCCGATAAGATTACTATGACGTATCAGAAACACATGCGAAAATGCCTAAAAACAGTAGTCAACATCACCATTATTTTTAGAGGAAAGAAAGTAGACACTATGGGCCCTAGGATTATCTTAGTTTAGATCACACTGAATATATCATCCCATATCATAACTTCCGTAGTAGGCATTGTTTGCCTCATTGATTACGTTCTTACTCCTCCCCTACGGAGTATTTTGGTTCAGACAAAATCTGCATTTTTGCACCAAAAACTGTTGATTCTTACTGCTAGTCATAGGACTAAACGATTGCAGTAGAATAGGATATATAGTTCTCAAAGATGAATCCCTAAGTTTTACTGCGATACAGTTTTTTAGGTCACAAGACATACAAAACTTTCATTTCTTGTTCCGAACTTTCTTTAACAGCGGATAATGATAATAAAGAATAATAAACTTATGTATATAATGCAGTTATTTCAAATCAAACTAACACCAAATTATCGAGTTCGTCGCAAGAAACTCCTAACAAAGAAAACCATTTCAAGTGATGATGGAATAAGAGGAATTGAAAATGAATTCATCAGTTACGTAAGAAAAATAGAAGGAAATAATAATAATAACAATGTATCAAGCAGGAGGCAGTGGAGACCAATCAGTTCTTCGCACAAAATACAGTTTATTAGAGGTTGCGGTCGCGCCTATGTTATCGAGGTAAGCGATGTCTCGGATCAAAGATTCGAAGGGAAGTTGGTCACACACCAAATTATCGAGTTCGTCGCAAGAAGCTGCTAACAGAGAAAACCATTTCAAGTGATGATGGAATAAGAGGAATGAATTCATCGGTTACGAAAGAAGAATAGAAGGAAATAATAATAATAACAATGTATCAAGCAGAAGGCAGTGGAGACCAATCAATTCTTCGCATCCCAATACAATTTATTAGAGGTTGCGGTCGTGTCTATGTTATCGAAATAAGCGATGTCTGGGATCAAAGATTCGAAGGGAAGTTGGTCACACACCAAATTATCGAGTTCGTCACAAGAAACTGCTAACAGAGAAAACCATTTCAAGTGTTGATGAAATAAAAGGAATGAATTCATCGGTTACGAAAGAAGAATAGAAGAAAATAATAATAATAATAACAATATATCAAGCAGGAGGCAGTGGAGACCAATCAGTTCTTCGCATTCCGATACAGTTTATTAGAGGTTGCGGTCGTGTCTATGTTATCGAGGTAAGAGATGTCTGGGATCAAAGATTCAAAGAGAAGTTGATCCTACCTTAGGCAAGTGCAATCCGTTGTATAATAGGAACTCTTCATAATAGTAAAGAATATTGTGCTAACGAATTTCAGAAAACTAGTTGAAGATTTAGTAAGCTTTACGAGTTATATAATTAACGATAATCAGAGTAGGCGTTCAAATTTAGAATTACTAGTTAATAAAGTAAATTAGATGCTTTTAAACGAAAATTATCACAGTTAAAGTTCATATTCTGAATTGGAACATAAAAATATTCTAGATGTTATTGTATACGCATGCTAAAAGTTCTTTCAATATGTCAGAAAAATTGTCAAAAAAAAGGAACGCCGGTCCGTTACCTTCTGTAATCGATGACACCATGATAAATACCAAATTTTTATTTCAAACGGCCGCAGTTTTTCTTCCTGGTACCAATACTGGAAGTAGATACGCAAAGCAGCACTATTAACCAAAGTAAACTGAGACGAAAATTGTTCATATTTAAAAAATAAATGCTTGAAAATAAGAAAGACCTCCTGAAGAGCATTCGTAGTTTTGACAAATATAAAAGTAATCCTTCTGTTCATTTTAGTTGTTAGAAGATTCTACTGTTACTGATTTGGAACCACAAGAAGTAGAGGATATTTTCAGGATTTGTTGTATTTAAATAAAGACAAAATGCTGATTATTATACTTATCTCCATTAATTTTATTGCTGAAAGATCTAGTCACCTGACTTTAGTGGCGACGTAATTTTAATAAACAGCTCCATAAAACATTTGATTCTGATGTATATATACTTTCATCTGAAAACTAGCTTCTTTACCGATTTTAAAAATACTTCTCCAAAAATCAGCACTGCGAACACTTCTAAATGGTGGTATATGATTCCATGAGTTGCAGAGGATAGGAGTACGGTGTGGAGGAATTGTCGTTTGTCGTCCACTTCTTCTTACCTACAATAACGGAGGATTTCGAACAGCAACGCAATTTGTCGACGGCCCGAGGGCCTCCTGTTTCTATAGTAACTTCGGCGTGGCTCTAGTAATTCAGCTATGATAGCTTTATTAAGGCCAGTTGACCGTGCGGCTGCAGCTAATGGCCGAGCCCCGAAGACGGTGATAAATAACTAGTTTGTGGCTGCCCACTGACACTTGCTCGTTTGAGGATGACCGCCGGCTATCCACCGACCGAACTATCTTCCTGACGCGCCCTATATCTTTTCGCATTTGATTAGATTTATTGGGCGTCCCGTAACTAGGAATTCTCCCCGTTTCCCTCTCGACCCGATTGTTCTTTTGCTTTACCGCGGATGTGTACGTAGAGCCGGAGACGTCGTTTCCGCTAATGAAATTCCCGGAGAAAAATTATTTTACGACTTGCGGAATAATCTGCCGGAGAAGTAACGAAGTTGGCAACACAAAAGAATGAAATATACACTCAGAACGCTACACTATAACACGGAAGCGCTCGAATTATCAAGATGATGGAAAGATTCTTAATTCCACATTTCATACACATCGTTCCTCTTAGCTTTCACAAATTAGGCGGACGAAATTCCGAAAAATGTTTGGAAAAGTTATAATTCCGTGTTAATTTAACAAAGCAACGAAGTACGGAATGGGCAAGTTTTAATGTACTTAAACTTACGAACTACTGTGTCTTTTCACGTAAAAGGTAGTATAAAATTTTATCAATATTAAATTTAGGTCATTGTACTAATTACTAAATCCGCAGTATAGTCTTTTGAGCATGCGTTTAACACTGACGAAAGACACGGACATACCAACTGTGCACTTAGCACATTTTTCTTAATCTACTCCAGATTGCCATTTTACCCACGCAGAAGTAATTACTACCACTAATTACGCAAAGATATATTTGCTGTGTTGTTGGACAGCAAAGTACTTCAAATATGAAGCACCAAGCACTGAGTCAGTATGTTTTAAGTTATAAGCATCGAATACTTCCATTTGCAAAAGTGCTTGAGTTACCAAATGCACTCTTTAATAAAGATATCAAGTACAAAGTACTCGCTGTACAATTTTTTTGAAGCCCTTAAAGTACTTTCCGTATGACTAAAATTGCTTCAAGCACTTCGCAAGGTATTGCGAAATTAACTGAAGTATTAAACATAAGACTTCAGTTATTTTACAAGTAAACACTTCAGTTAGTTTAAAGGACCTTCCATTACTTTCATACTGATTGAATTACTTTAAAAACTATTAAAACATTGCATTTCGATCATCAAGTCAGCTCTGATACATACTAGACCCTATCATTTAACTTGTATTTAAGAGCGCTATGCAAAGAATTCATAATATACAGGATGCTCCATTTGAAAGTGGATATTCCTTCTCCATTTAATGAAACGTATTATAAAATTGAAAATATTTTTACAAATTAAATGATTTTAATCCATAATATCGTCTTTTTTTAATTGTTTTTGGAGATATATCATGAATGAGGCTGATATCGCCACCTTTTTTAATCTGCCAATTATAGCAAGACGAAATGATAAAATACTACAATTATGCATCAATTTTTGTACGTTTACACCTACAGATGGGAAGATATAACTCATAATCTCAGATAACGCGATATTTCTATAACAGGCTCATACATTTAAAATAATGTAAACAACACGGTTTGAAACTTTCGCATTTTCGAGAACGAGATGCATTATGAATTTTAAAATCTCCACATCTTAAGTTTCTCTCGGCGATGGAGTTACATGTGTATAAGGAAGGCTATTTCGCTGTAAACAAGCATGATAATGGCGATCAATATGTTGGATATGAAAGCAGAACAACGCTTGAAGGAAGTGACTCAACAGTTAAGCAGCAGTTGGGAGCTGTTGAATGCATGAGTATACGAACGAGGATTACATCGGAACGGGTATATAAGTTCGTTTATGCATTACTATGTAGAGTGTTTCTACGTGTAGGCGTTGCGCATAATAAATTTAAGCGAAAATGCGATGTTATATTCTTCAACCAGTTGAAAATATATTTTTTATTTATTTCTTACTAGCTTACTATTATTACTCTTAGCTTGTTCTACTAGACTACTGTTTTAATAACTAATGCTGCAAAGAAGAATATCAATTTCTTTTAAAATTGAACGCTTCTACATATAAAAACATGGATAGCATCTTTCTGTTTTTTTTAAATTAAACTAAGCAATCTAAGGCCTATTTTCATTCTTTATGAATTAACAACTGTACACATTGTAAAACAAACTAACAATATTTCAAACGTAGAAACGTTTAAAAAGAAATTAATTTAATAATAGATCTCGTTTGAAGCTTTTTATGCGAAATTGTATTATTATTTACAAAGAAGTGAATCAACTGTTGGCCAAAGTTGAACCATCTTCCTTTAAAATCAACTTTAAAAACGGAAAAGGAACTATGGCTTATTATAATGAATCGGTTACATTTTTGAATTCGCCCCAGAACTACATGCTGTAACCCAAAAAGACAATATCAAGCTAGCTTTTTCCAAAATTAGTTTCTGTGCGGTACATAGCTTTTTCTGGTCAGGTTAAGATATTAACTCATGGCCGGCCAGTGCCTTTTGCAATTGGCGAAAACTGTTAGGGTATATGAAGACATTTATTCTTCTTATTATTATTATTAAATGAACATCCATGGATTTTGGGGTATACCAATGCTGTGTACATTCGATGCTGAGCACAAAGAAACTCACCATTATTTTTATTCATAGATATAGTTCTGTGAGTAACAAAGTTGAGATGGTTTAAAAGAATGTGAAGAGCTTTTCTCGTTTTTTTCTTTAACCGTTTTCTTTTTATAAATTTAAATAGTGATCTTTGGGTACGTCGGTTTTTATTTTTCTTTTCTGGAGAAAAATAAGGAAAAACAAAAATAAATAAAATAAAATAAAAAAATAAAAGCCGGCATATCCAAAGATGAAAATGTAAATTTAGAGAATTGAGATTTTATGTAATATACGATAGTAAGACGTAATCTACATCCTAGCAAAAGCTATTGACTTATACACCTTTGCATGTATGGGGGGATCAATAAATAGTTTCATTACAAAAATCCTCTTCACATTAAACAGTGAACATCGCCCCCCACAAACCATGAAAATTAACATTAATTAAATAATATATTATTAACTAAGAGTTACATTGTTGTACAATCTGTTTTACTCTCAGTAGTACCTTGCACAAAATCATTTTTACCGCCCTCTTTTTCACTGTGTAAGCTTCAATGTGGGACCCTAAACAACTCCAATCGTAGATTAAATGATTTAATTCACATTTCAGAACTTAGCAAAAATATTAAGTTTACAGCTGCTTACTGTAAATCCCATGAATTAGTATGTTAATTTTCTTTTAGTGCACTTCATAATAATATTATTTATTTAACGATTGGCAAAAAAAATTGAATATCAAGCTGAAGCATAATACAATATCTTTTATCTGTTTTTAAATAAATAAATTAATCGTATCTTATAAAATTGTAACAGAAACATCGAAGCGTTGAACAAGTTGTAATATCTAATTAATTAAACACTCTTATTTTGAGCATGGAATACGTTGGGGAGATTCCCTAAAATTTTGATATTGCTCTCGACATAGGTTCTGACTTAGGACAGAATTGCATGAAGCAGACTTACAAAAATTACGTCAACCCAAAAAATTGCAATTAAATTATCCCTTCTCAGATGTCGAAAACTGCAAGAAATCAAACGAAAGCACTTAAATAAATCAATATCAATAAAAAACCTAAATTTAATTATTTTAGGATAAAGGTTTAAATTTAATTCACTACATTCTTCCAAAAATGTAGTGAATGTTTCTTTATAAAGCAAACAGGCATGTAGCGACATCTGAAAGCTAAAGAGGAATATTTGACCGACACCCTCTAAATAGGCATCTGCAATGGAGGCAAGCTCTTAGCCACGCAAAAATAGAGAGCGTTGTTGTTTAATAATAATTTTTAAGTTTTCTAAATTTAAATCTAACTTAAAAGCTAATATTGCCAATTACTTCATAAATTCTCATATCTAAGAAAAATTGGAAGCTATTGAGAATGTATGTGTGCCAGGTTGACTTCGAACTGTTTTCACTTATTTATTTCTTTGTTTTGAAACACTAGCACTGCGCCAAAATTATATCAAAAAATAAACTAGGTATTCAAAATTTTGGCCTACTAATTTACTTGTAAAATTTATTTCATTTTATTTTATTTGGAAGTATCGTCGCTGGTGCTTTTGTTTTAGAGTGAAAGCCTTCACCTCAAATAGCAAGTATAGATATAACGATTTGATGTTTGAGGATTTGCAAGGATTATGTTAAGTCTCTCATAGCGGGTACCAAAAAATTGAGTACAGAAGGTAATGAGCCCTGATTAGAAGAATTAAGGTGTTCATAAATAAGAAAATAATTATAACATTTATCTAATAATGTTAATAAATACATAGACACAAATTATTTTCAGTATAACTTAATTTTTATACACATGGGTTTCAGATTTCAGTTTATTTTAAAAAAGTTAACACAATCATAATAGAAAATAAGCGAATATGTCGTCTATTCAGCGAATTTTCGAAACAAGTGTTCCGAATTAATTAAACCTGGTATGGAGTGTGCTAACACCTTTCGTATTCGCAGTTTTAGAATGAACAAAAATTGTTATAAGAACTATTTTTTTTATAAATCCATAATAGAAAGTATGTAACATAGTTACCTTAAAAATTTAAGCAAAATCGAAAATCATCATCAAAATTACATTAAAATGTTATCAATTGTGGTTTGTCTTTAATTCCAGTCACTTTCTCCGAGAATTAAAAGACAACGTTTCGTTTTGTGATGGAATTCAATGCGCTATCCACGCAATACTTTTTGATAAACTTTGTAGTGCGGAGTGTGCCGATACTTTAGTGTTGTTTGCCGTACTACCCCATAGTCACTGATGTCAATATTAATAATTTTTGAATATGTCCTTGTTTGATAAAATATTATAAGGGTTGTATATACATTTCTTGTGTAAAATTAAATGGACAAACTATATATAGTCTCTCTTAGTTCACCCTTATGTAATACATAATATCTTTCAGTAGATCAGTTTTGAGTCATGTTAAACGGCATACTTCATATTGTGCCTTTACTTTGAACAGAAAAGCATGCTTACCAGGAAGCAGACAGTTTACCAAATTATAACTTCTTCCGGTTTTTAAAACACTTTTGGTATTTCGTTCATCAATACAAACGTGGAAAAACCTTTTCTTACCTACGTTTCATAAGTCATCAACATGCAGATACAGTTTTCTTTTGTGATAATTGCCACTTCAGGATCATAGCCCATGTGCCTCAACGTACAACGTTGACATCAATTTTGCAAAACTTGAGGTGTTAACAGGGACACATATTTCATATCCCGAAGCCTATCAGGATGATACCATATGTAGTTCAAATTGAAAAAATTGGAAACTTTCAGTCCTGCTATATTTTATTCTTTTTTACTAACAATAATTAAAATAATCAATTGGCCAGTTTACGCGTTGCGTTACTAAATACTGGCGTCTTACTTTTCTGCAATGTGATGAATATACTTTCTTGCCCAAAATAACACTATTTTTGTAAAATATACCGTCAAAAAGTATTTACTTCATTTTGATGTTATGCAAATATTACACTACTGAGTGTCTTAATCGCCTGCTCCGATTGTGAAACTTTGTTTGAGGGTGACAAAATATTAAACCAGACAAGTAAAAAAATGAAAGAAAAAGAAAACATGTAGAAAACAAATACGCAATAACATACATTTTTTTTAGATAAATATCACTATCTATAGTTTCAAAAACATCAAAATTTGATCCGCTTCGCCCCATTTTTCTGCACCTAACTGTTTCTTTAACAGAGTCCCTTCTAATTTTCTTATAATGCTGCCAGTTTGCCCCCTCTATATGTACAATTTGAAATTTTACCCTTAAAATTTTCTAAAATGTATTAAAAGTACATTAAATAATTTATTTACGGATCTCCTTTCAAGCCGTAAAAGTATACGAAATTTTGCAAGCCATTAGAGGAAATAGGGGCTCCAGTAGCATTAATGAATGTTTATTCGATCCAATAATTTTGTTTTATGACACGACGTCTGCAATTAGTCAGGTAAAAGCAACAGTTGCGGACATAAAAACTGAGTACGCAGCAGCGCCTTTAATGTAGGTAAATAAATAAACCACATTACTTGATGACGTGTTTTATTATTGCGCATAAAACGTCGGTGCCATTTCCAAAATAAATACCATCCCTTTGATTTTTACCAATGGAACATAAATAAAAGAAACTATTTATATTACTATGTACAAACTTTATTTGAAATATAATTTTATGATTTGTTTTTTATGCCTTAAACTAACAACTCTTAATAAACACATTTATTTGTTGTTAAATGAATACAACCTAACGCAAATAATTGAAATCACAAAAACATGGTAACATCAAAGTCGAAGAGGACCATTTATATTTGTTTAGCCAAGTTTATTGCTGTCATTACCCGATTTTATAAGGTTTTCTATGGTAAATAAACTGGAATTCTTATTTTTGCACGTCGAAGAATCTATTGTTTGCTCTTGCAAGTCCGTGGCGGAGGAGGTGCTTCTTTTGACTAGAGGTAAAGCTTGATTCTGCAAAAATGAAGAAATTGGATTAATATGTGAACGATTAGTATCTTTATTACTTTGAAGTGGACGAGTTGGCTATTACTAACAAGAAACCGCCTTACTTTCCCGATTTTAAACGAATCGGGAGCCAACAAACTTAAGAGATGTAAAGTTTATGTTTTGAATTTTTAAATACACAAATTATTGATTATCACATATTTCATGTTAATAATAATAAAAATCATCAGAAACAAATTGAACCATAAGCTTCGGAGTGATCCAGCAAGATTACTTAAATTTTAATTTACAATCTCCATTATCCAAACACCAACAAAACGTAGCGTTCTCTCTTAAATCTGTGCATGCAAGGAAGGTTTTAAATTTTACTATTCCTTTTAGTGTATGTTAGTGAATAAGTACAAAATGTTATGATACATTAGTGAGCGTTGTGCGCAGTGATAAACTGGCAAAAACCGAATAAGTTTAAGTTGAAACCAGTGCCTAAAGCAACCGTGTTGAATGAATAAACTTTGATTATGAATGCGGCTATAGAGCTTTTATATAAAATAAGATATACGATAATTATTAGCAAAATAGGTTATATAAATATTATAGTACGGCATTTTGAATATTCGCTACTAGATTATTATCCGCATGGGTAGGCTATATGTAGGAATTATAGGAAGTGCAAAACAAACTGAGGAGAATTAATTTAATGCATTGTAAGCAAATTACAAGAATATCATTAGTGCTGCATTCATTGCGAATGGTGACATATTGGAATCGATAAACAATTTATTTCCTTACTTTTATTGTAAAAACTCCAACAATCTGTATTGTACGAGATTAGAATTGTGCAATAGTTTGCCTTGAGGCTAAAAAAGTAGTCGTAAACTCAGTATTTTAAGCAATATTGCAATAGGTTTCTTAAGATTATGATTTATTATTTTTGTATTGTATTAACCATTAATAATAAAGCTAATACATGCTTAAATACTTTATCTACAGTTCGGATGAAAATAATAGGCAAATAGACCTGGTACATACTTCGCCACAGAGATTCCGGATCATGATCAAGCTTTGCATGATTTCCGGACACTAGAAATCTTGCAAAGTTTTCAGGGGTAATTTTTCAATTTTAGATTTGTCTTACAATTTTCCATATTTTTACAAAGATTAATTCCTCTTCAATTTCTCTTCTGTAGGTTCCTGTATTTTTGATGTAGTTCCTTATGTAACATTTAACTAAGAGTAGCAACTTTTTATGGAAAAACCTTGGCAGCAACGAAATCAATCTCTTTCTAAGTGCTAATTTTCTGCTGAAATTCATATATACAGCGTGTTCAACTAGTGCGTGAGCGGAAAATAATTCCTTTCCTGAGCAAGTTGCAAAAACAGTTCTTAAATGAAAAATATTCACCATAACGTTAAATTATATTTTAATAAATATTCTTAGAAGTTTATATTGTTTCGTCGGTATAGGGAAATGTTTGTAAAAATTTTTTTTTTATTTAAATAGCATTAATCGAACATGGCCATCCTCCATATAAAAAACCTTAATGTGTTACCGAAAACTCCAAGAAATACTCAATTGAATAAAATTTGAATCATTGTTCTTGCTTATACGGCGTTTAAGATATTTGTTAGTAAAGAAACATTTCGCGAAAATCTCAAATTATCTCAAAAACCAAGTTTATAGATAGGTATGGAGAATATGAAAAATCGGAATACCAACCCCACGAGTTGACATTTAGTGTGGTTAGCCTAACGACGATCATTTCTGATGTTATGGATTGATGTTGAATTTAGACTGCTGGATTCCATACATGAGTTTTGATTAATTTTGACTTTTGTCTTTGATTATCCCCGCAAAGTAATGTTGATTAAGTCTCTGTTTAAATAAAAGATCAATAATATAAATTATCAAAACGTCAGAATTCAAACAACAGCTACAAATAATTAAAATTCTGTAAATATTCAATTAAATTTTGATATATCACGATTATTGAAATTAAAAGAATTAAAATCAATAAATCAAGGTGTAGGTGTACGCGCTTCACCTCGGGCGGCCCACTACAATACAGAATGTTACGTTTAAAACCCCAAAACTTGTATCGTGCGCCGCGCCCTGTATACTTGTTTTATTTCAATTTTGCTTCTATAAATTAGAAATTATCTTCCACCTACTCACTAATTGGACACACTGCCTATATATTTTCTTCATTTCCATGACTTTAAATTATCTTTGAATGCTCATGGAGAAATACACGGCCGCTGATATTCTCCTCCACTTTAATTTCAGCAGCCGTGCCCTATTTCTCTAATATTGTGAGAATAATTTAATAGAGAATTGGTAAAAACATTTCATTTTTTGAAGACAAGCAGTTGTGAGGTGTGATTGAAACATGTCTGTGCTTAAAAATAAATTAATCAAGTAAATCAGAGTTTACACTAAAGACCTGGCACGATTTTTAATAACGTGAGGAGAGACTCCATCATCATCAACGCTTTGAGAAGAGCTTAGTTTACTGAAGGTAATGATACAACTGATTCAATAACTGGGTGAACTGAAAAAAGATTGCAAATTATGCGGTACATTATTGCTAATAGAGCCAAAATCAATTGAAGTAATACGATTGCTTGAAACGGCGAGGTTTTTTGCTAATTTAATAAAAAGGTAATTAAAAGCATTACATGATACTAAAGCATTGGGATAAATATCCGGTAACCTGTGAAATAATTCAATCTGATTTATTAGTTATTTATTTAAAAAGCGTTTGTTTAATTTTTTGCTTGGTAGGTGTAATTATTGTTATCGTGTACTTGTTTTTAAGCAATAATTTCTTCGTAACTAAAAGCAAATTGCAATATTTATGAAAAGTGATCAGACATGTTATTATCTACGCGAAGAGGAACAAACTTATTCCGGGGGATGCTATTTAAAACGTTATCGAGATAAGTACTAGATATTCTACCTAATCGTACTAAATACAGTAGATGGCGAACTAAAAGCTACATTGAAATCATTACTTATTGTAACAAATTCTTTTTCACTTGCAACTTTGTCTAAAAGAGTAGATAAAACATCGCAAAAACATTCAAAAATGTAATATTATAATAGTGTATTGAAAATAAATTAATATTCTTGCAACGAGATGTGATATGTATATCATATGATACATATATTTCTATGCAGACAGATCTTTAATAAGAAATAATAATAAAGTTTAAAGATATAATAAAAATGGCAAAATTCTTAAGTAAAAGTTTATTTTATTTTGATTTGTTATACCTCCATGGACAAGGTGAAGGAAAAGTATATAGTTTGATCGAAATATCGGTTATACATATGAGGGTGAATATACAGCTTTTGCTTAAGAATTTAGTGATTTTTACTATGTCTAAAATGTAATTATTTATATTTTATGTTATGTTAATTATTTAAAAGCAAAACAAATAGCTGTGTGCAATTTTAATGTAAATATGTAATAACGTAGTTTGTTTTTAATTATTAATAATACGTGAATATATTGTTTTATTATGAAATTTATGGTAATACGACACCTAAAGTAACTTCTTTGTATGTAATTCTTAAGATAATTAGAAATGTTAATACAATATTTTAAAATTTACTCACCTGTCTGTAATAATTTTGTTAGTGCCTGGCGCTTCCTTTAATATTTTGTTAGCATTATTAAACCAATATTACGATTAAGTTTCGAAAGCAACCATTTACCTGGAAGACGCCGCCGCTGCAATCCGAAATACGTTGCCTTCTCGTCTTCCTTCTGCGATAATTACCTTTCTCGAACATGTTCGCCGCCTTCGGATCGAGCATCCAGTAGCTACCCTTACCGCCGGCTTGCTCCGGACCGCCGGGAGATACCTTATCCCTGGGCACTTTCACAAAACAGTCATTCAAACTCAAATTGTGACGTATCGAATTCTGCCATCCTTGCTTGTTCTCCCGATAGTACGGAAAATTGTCCATTATGAATCTATATATGCCGCTCAATGTTAATCTCTGCTTCGGCGACGAACTGATAGCCATGGCGATTAAAGCTATATACGAGTAAGGCGGTTTCTCCGGGCGAGGATGTTGCAATTTCAGATGGAACGGAAACCATAAATGCGGAAAATACGGATGAAATAGACGCGGATGTATATACGGATTGGTTGTATGAGGAAAGTAGTCGGTAAGTTGATCGAGAGGATAACAGGTTTCCAAACTTTGTAAGGAAAACATCGCAAATCGTATATACTGACCACTCGCACAGCGTACTCTCTAAATTTGAATACGACTGAACGATTTCGGTTTGATGGACTTTAATAATATAGAATAGATCGTGGTAGCCATCGTACGTGTGGTATAAGTAACGATGTAGAAGAAATTCATTAAACTAAAAGTCTTGAAACACATCATCTTAACTTTAAGTCATTTCCATCCCCACCACCGCGATTCTAGACGCCCTAAAGTCTACCGCTACACATGCTGACAAAACATGGTTTGTACCTATATAATAACCGTGACAATTTATAAACAACCGGAGGCAATAAATGGGCTTAGTTTGTCGTTACGGGAGATTCTAAATAAGTTATATATCATCATTAAGGGCTTAGCGTTTGTTATTTTTTACTTTGCTAAATGAGAACTCGTCTTCGTCTGCATGCATCTATACAAGGTTAGTAAAAAGTCCCGTTACAGCTGATTATTACCCAAAAGCCTTTCATACAAGTGTTAATATATTCCCATACAATGAATTCCCCGTTTAATAGAAATGGAAAATTAATAAAATATTTTTTGGTAGAATAAGATACTTTTTGTAGGAATAATTATTCTTAATTTTTTTTTTACTGAACAGTTCAGTATTGCTGCTGAAGATGATAACTTAGCTATCGAAACGTGCGTACAGTTTCAGTGAAGTGTTCCGCTAAGGGGTAATAGTGAAGTGTTTCAGTATTCCAGTGCCACAGTATTCGAGTACGTGATTTAATTTATTATATATTTAATAATTTAATATTTAATACAATATAATATACTTATATAATAATATAATTAATATTTAATATATTTAATTTCAAATATAATATTTAGGAGCAAGGGCAAACAAAGAATTACCAATACGCCAATAGACAACCTTACAAGTTGGAAACCATGCAATATTTTAATGTTATTATCACACGGAACAGAGTTCATAATGGGTGTGAGAGGCTGTTATAATATTCATATTAAAATAAAATAAAGAACTAAATAATAAATAAAATAAATAAATAATAAATTTATTTAGAATATACCAACTACAATCTACCGTATCAATATAACATAAAGGAAAGAAGCATATAATACATACTTGTAATCACTTGTCTCTGTTTTCTGTAATTTTGGTAATAAAGAAAGTTCAAGGATTTTTAGGTTTGTAGTTAAGTTTTGGGCGTGGGCGTAGTGAATATTATATGAAAGCATCTTTGTATTGAATAATTTAAATTTTTGTGATATTCACAATGGAGTCAAATGGAGTTTTTCTTCGGTCAAATGTAGTTATTATTATTCAATCTAATTTCTATCCGCTTTGACATAAACTACATTATTAGTTTTAAACTCAAAACTTAAAAGCAGCTCTTAAGAAGTCCTAAAAGATGTTTTTAAATTTTTCCATTCTGCTGAAACCCTCTATTTGTTTAAACTATTTTATCTTCTTCGTTTAGGAGAGAAATAAGTTCCTTATTGTTTGCTCTCTGTGTAACTGTTGATTGCCAATGGCAGAAATTGTCATTTATTTAAATCATTTTCCTCTTCTTTTCTAAAATGAACGCTTTTCAAATATGTAAATCGTGGTTTTTAATGTAATCCCTCCTTTGTTCCCCAGTTACTCAGTTTGATGTGAAGTATTGTTGTTCTTTAGATTGTCAAATTGTTACAACATATTTCTATTCCTCCTCAAGCTAACAAGCTTTTTCATCTTCTAATGAAGATCGTCTTTTCGCCTGAATAATGGTCGTTCAAGGATGTGGTTGATGATTACTTCGATCTCGATCTAGTTGTATTTACACCGAAAATGAACAGTGTTTAATATAAAATTAATCGATTTTTCTTGTTTTAGGAAGGTATTTTGTATCTTCAGAACTTTTGTTGTTTTTCGCTCCTTCTTTTAAACAGGCATTGATGTTATTTTTATACTGACCCTAGGCACTATCGACAATTCTGTAAATTATTATTTAAATTGGAAAAATTGAGACTAGAGACAAGAATAGAACTATAGAACAAAGCAAGATCAACAGATTTGAAACAAAATTATGGATATTAATTCGATCGCCTTATTTCATGACTCTTTTGATAAATCATAATTAATCATATATTATTATTCATATAGAACGATGCACAATACACCGATACAATAGCACTGAAACAATTACAAAGTGATTTCTTCATAAGTGCAATTTGGGATGTTTTGATTGCTTTAGTTTCTAGTAGAAAATTTTACTTTGTTTCTAAATGTTAAGTAGAGAACTCCATAACTATTATACAAAATAAACAATACCTGTGTTTTAAAACCAGAAGTATTATGAAAGCGTAACATAACTTAAACAAACCATTGCCGATTCATACGCTCAATATAAAGTTTAAATTCTGATCAGTTATGATTTTTAGCATTCAACCGAACTATTTCTTTGTTTAATTTAGTTTTTACTTCTTTTTGGCAATTAATACAGCGGCTATAACTTATTTACAATAACCTTAAAATATTTTGAGTAATGATCTAGAGAAACTATTGTTTACCTACTCTCAAAGAAATAGATGTTGTTAATAGACTTCATTACAATTCTAATAAATCTTACAATCACAGTTTTGTTACCTTTCAATACCCGGGACATGCTTTTTAATATTTATTGTTATATTTTTTACTAAAACATGTGGTTACCAGAAGATAATAAAAGATATAATAAATTTAAGAGGTATTGTATTTCTCATTCCTAACATTACTTATTTTTTTATACATACTATGTAATAAAACGTTACAAAATTATTCATATTATCGTTATCTAAACAAAAAGTTTTCCAAAAACAGAATGGTCTACAGCGCAATGGAAAGAACCTTCACATTAAATGTATGATTTCTCACGAACTAACAACGATAGTAACGATTACAAACGATCACAATTAAACACCGTCAAGTTTCTGCCACCCCTGTATATGTAGGAGAGGTGAGCGTGAAAAGAATTTCTTCGTTCAACCCCAAACGTAATAATACACCGCTCTTAAATAAATATTTTGTATTTATTAACGTGGGTACAGTGACATTTTTTGTCTAGGAATCCTATGTAGTCGTGCCTAAACGGTTGTTTGTACTGCGTTAGAAAAATAATCCATTCTTTTTATTAGTATGAGACGCTAACCATGTGTATTTTTAAATTTTGTAAGAAAAAAGACATATTAAATATAAAAAAGCCAAAGTAGAAAAAACAGACAGCGACAATATTAACATCCTGATGAAAGACATTAAACATTTTTTTAACTTTCAAAACGGCAAATGACAAATAACAGATAAGGCATGCGATTTATCTGCCTTACCACAAATTAGGTAAGGCAGTGATAATTAGCTATAAGTGTTAGGAAGAACAATTAGTTGTTGTAAATGCCACATTTACTCTCAAATGGAATTGTTACAAAAAACAGCAATAAATCATGCTCTTGTTGATCCACAAGTACCCCATGACTTAGTTTTTAGCAACGTCCATACAGAAACTACAATGTCGTAATTTGTATTTTTGATAATGTTTGTACTTTTGTTATTTATTCTCGATCCCCAAAAAAAGTTAAAATATATAAACAGGTATACACTGCAGGCCTTCCAAAATCTCTTCTGGTCCTTTAACTCTAATGCTCAATTTACACTGTATCATCCGTTCTCATATGTTCCAAGCAAAATGGAATAAAACAATAAATAAATATTTATCGTTGGGTCGCTCTATGTTATTGCAGTATAAATTACCAAATGACATTTAGTTTTAAGAGAAATTTAATACGTTAGTAACCATGAACCGGCATTACGGAGATCACCAACGAAAATGTTAAGAAACACACGTCATAGTAAGAAAAAAACGTTATATTTTGTTAACAATTCGTTAGTGATCAATATGTTACCTTTAAAATGGTATATGAGCGTAGCCTAAAAAGTTTCAAACTCTAACATGAAGAAATCGTTACTTGTCAAAAATATTCACACACATCCTGATTAAATTCTTGCATTTAAAAGGCAATGAGGCTAGGCGAGATGGGCGGTGTTTACGAGGACCCTAGCCTATCATTTGCCTTAGTGAAATTTAGATCGCTGAATTTGAACGTCGTCCTACCAGCTCAGTTGACGATGAACATCCCAAAAGTTTATCAAATGGTACTAGACGACCGCCGAATGGAAATTAGAGAGATAACAGAGGTTGTAAGCATCTCGAGAGAACGTGTTTGTCAGATTTGGACATGAAAAAGCTAATCGCATCCAAAAACACATTCGAATGAATATTTTCAAGGCCCTGTTGAAGCAGTTTAAGCGAAATAAGAGTTTTGGCCTCGATTAATAATGTAGAATACAACAGTACAGACTGTTTAATCGATCGGGAAAGTGATATTGCTGGGAAATTCGTATAGACTTACACTTACAAAGAAATTGGAGGAGCCTTCTATATGAACTGATCGCATAATAAATAATTAGAAGTATCTGGTTTTGTGAACAGGACCGCGGTGCAATTGAAAATTTGTACCAGCTCTCAATAATTTCAACTTTATTTGTGTGGAATCCAGCACATTTAGCACTACTGGACTCTCTGGGTAGATAGAAAGGGATTGATAGATAATTAGCCTCTAATTTTATGCAACTGGCGATTATAAGAATGTAGTGCCAAAAGCAAACTAGCTACAGCGCTAACACTATCCAAATTGCCATATTTCGCGACTAAATTTATTTATGAAGTATTACATTTTTGCAATTACGGCGATAACTTGCGATACTTCAACAGTGCCATTAAAGAATCCAGTCACAGTAGCTTGCTGAAATCATTAGGTAGAACATCTACATATTACTCTTAATAATAAACCTATGAAATCAAACCGGTAGAATTAAGAATCTGGAACAAATACGCAAAACGGAACGAACTAAAATACGCATAAAGGTACATAAATATTTGCAAAAAATATTTTTACTAAACATCCCACACAGCAGTTAAATTTTCCGTTTCATTATTTTTACACACAATAAATTTTAGTTTTATTGCAAGTTTTATGTTATGTGTTATATAAATACATAAATCTTCTTCGACATACAGCCACAGCTTTTCCTATAATTTTCTTAGAATTTCGTGAAATTAGGTGAGTACATTAGATGTTCGATAGAAAACCTGGCGTAAATGACAAAATTTACGAATATATAATTAATAGAAAAGATAAACATTTTCTATTGAGCTTATGGTATAAGTACGCATCGTATTCGTGTTTGTTCTTGTTTAGGTGTATGTTCAAAGCATATTAAAAGGGAATGTAAATCTTTCTAAATTTGCAAGACATGCAATCACAAGCATTACAAATACTCTGATTTTATTTTATTTATTGAAAAGAGAAGTTGTATAAGAAAATGCAAGTTATTGAAATGAAAAATTTAAGAAAGACTACAAAAGAAACGATAATTGTCATTAAAATAAAAAATTACACCATAAGAAAGACGCTGGAAATAAGAAGTGCAAGGAAGCATGACAAATCCGGGAAAGTACGGGAAACACAGAGAGCGAGAAAAAAGGAAGAGGTAAAACTAGTGTCACGAGACGGTGAAATATCAAGATTATTAAAGAATATTGGTTTAACGTTGAAATAGGCCGAAACTTTAGCAATGAACCAACAGACGAACACAGTTGATGAAAGATGCTAGAAGACAAAACGAATTATTAGCTTTATTACCTTTCAGCAGTCCCTCATCGCTCACATTCCAAATGGAAACAGAACTCGAATAGCCTATCAAATGATCTATCGTATTATATCATTGTTCTTTTTCTTAAACGAAAGTTGGCAATTTAAATTTGTTACAAAGCTATAGCAGTTAGCATTACGTACATTAGCTTGTAGACTCTTTAACCACGCGCTTCATCGTATTTGCGTAAACTCCAGATGGGATTGAGAAACAGTTGAGAAATTTCTGAACTTTTCAATATAATTAATTTCCAGTTATACATATAATGCTCTCACGTAGTGACATTATCACCATTCATCAGAATTCAAATTAACCACCCGAGCCTTTATAATTTATAAATTTTTCAAGCGAATTCCTAATTCTTAGTTTTGATAGACAAAATTTCTTGTGTGGTAAATACAAGCTCGAGAAGGTTATTTTGTCGTAATGGCGAGTTATCTAATATTTTCGAAATATAATTCCTTTTGTCTTTTAAAGTAAACTTCTTCGTACACGGATCAAGAACCAATAAAGGAATTGGAGCAGGAGTTTTTTCTGACGAGTTCCACCTAAAAGAATAATGGCCTCTAAGGATGGAGGTCACCGCTTTCCAGGCGGAAATCTCGACGCTGATCTTAGGAGCGTACTGCTTAACTGAGAGATTATAGGGAGAAGCATCAACCTGCTTACTGACAGCAAACAAGCAGTATCAGCACTGAACCGACCAATAGCGTCGAATTTGCCACAGAGCTCTGTTCTTAGTCCCTGAAACAAACAATATCAATGTAATACGGCTGAAGGGCCACAACGAAACCCTGATATTTAAAAGGCAGATACGCTGGCCAGGAAGGATTTCAGTATGACTGTACACGGTCCAGAGCCATTCATTCGATTAGAGATGAAACGAAATTAACTCCTGATAATAATTTTTGAGCAGATTTTATTCATTAAAAATAGGATAAGCTGCTGTCTAAGGCAACTCTCTCAATGAGTTCAGGTTTAATTGTATTTTAGTTAGTTAAAACCAAAGTTTCTAATTTTTTAGATGCTAACATAAGCAAAAGAATTAAATTAACTAGAGAGCATTTTCGCATCCTGTTTTATTATGATTTTGAAAACGGTTTAAGCGCTTATGGGTGCAAGGAAAGATTCAACCTTCAATGAGAAACAACCTTCTGTGACTATAATTTACCAATGGTGTAAAGACTGAACACGGAGGAGGTTCTCTTTAACGCCAAACAGGAGCAGTACGTCTTCGTACGAGGTTCAAAATCGAATCTTCAGCTGAGACAATAATCGGCATTTAAAAAGATTTTCAGTAATTTTGTGCCGAATTAGCTTTCTAACATTCGAAAACCAGAGCGCGTGAGAATTTAGCACGAAACTTTATCTCTTTTAAAGAATGGCGTACACCAATGTATTTTCTAAAATCCTGACTGGTGACGAAGAGCATTTTCCGATTTTCGACGTACCTTCCACGAAGAGAACCGAGTATGGATCCACAAAGACGTAAAACACCAACGATGACAGAGAACAATGAAAGAAGTTATGTATGCGCGATGCCTGCGGTGTTTAGTAGAGTTCTTTGGAAAAGTACTACAATGTTGCATCACCATCACGCATTGTTCCATACCGCGGCTTTCACGATCTAATATTTAGGTAAAAAACTATAAAAAAAGATAACATCCACCGTGCTCGCCCGATTTGAAAATGTGTGACTTTTGGCTGTTTTATGGGGTTGAAAATTTACAAGGTGTCTGAGAAAGAAATTGATGTGACCATGATCAATATTTGTCAAGTATTCCGTAAGAAAATTAGTTGGCGGTCCTTAAGAAGTGAAAGGAGAGAATGGTTAAATGTATTATTGCTGAAATGAATTACTTTAAGCGCATTTAAAATAAAATTGTAAAATATATATATAGCATCAACTTGGCCGCCGTACCATGTTGATTCTAAAGATGCTTCCATGATTGGCACGATGTAACTTAATATCCAATCATCAATGCTTGCCGAACAAAAAGATTATTATTTTTCAAATAGAATTGAGTTTTCAAGAAATGTATTTTTAAGTGTTCAAAAATTATTTCAGGAGTTGCATGTTCCAATTAATTCGGTGCATCTTTGTAGATAACTCAGAAGACCAACGGAATTCTCGACCGTACGATAAAACGATCCTAAATAGCTGAAATAAGTAGAATTTTATATCCCGTATACCGCGAGTAATAATAATGCAGAGCTGCAGTTGTTGCTATATTAATCTACCTTAGTGGTCGTTTAGCTTGGAAAACATAAATGTATAATGAAAACAGAAAACATTTATCTATAATATATGGGCGATAACGACCCACTAATATGATAAATTTACTGTACATCTTGACAAATTTATATTCCACACCTTTGAATTTCTGAAACGTTACATGCAATTCATAAAGTGCGTCGTATTTAGACCACACGCGTTTACGACCCGCAGATGGACACACTTAATCTTTCCACGTTCTTTCCGCATCGAAAATAATAATCGTTTGACAAGAGTGCGCCATAAATTGTTTTAGAAACGTTAAGTTAACACTTGTAAATATTTTACCAAAATGCTAAACTTCATCAAAGGTACCTATAAATGAAGAAAGATGAACAGATTTTTCAACAGAGGTTTATAATGGAAATAATTCTTTAGATTCTTGAAAGATCTTCTCTGATGCTTGTCGAAATATAACTATTCAATCGCTGAATCCTGAAGATCGTTGTTTTTCTTTTAACAAAAAAAGGAAGTAGATATTACAACGCATTTCATATAACATATCTATAACAACACCATTCGTCTTCTTTTCTCGATGAAGGATACCACATTAAATAGTTTGATGAATCTGGGGGTCCTGCAAGCGTACAAAAGTTACAGATAGTTACACCATATCAAAGATGCCAGTGCCAGCAATTTACTTCAGTTACATTTTACAAGAATACAAGAATAAAAATATAAGTCATTCCTCCAATCTGTTGGAAATAGAGTCGTAGATATTGAAAAAATAATTATTATCTTCGTTAACACTTTTTCTTTATTTTGAGTTCTCTGATTTAACTGTTTCATTCTCTTCATCACTAATCCAGATACGTTTTCTATGATATTCAAATCAGGCTGACTTTTTGAAGCAAAATCCAACATATTCATATTATTTTGCCTGAACCATGAATTAGACAATTATCGTGCTGAAAAACAACGTTCCGATTTGGAATAATTGTATCCGTCGGAGGTAACAATCCATCATTCAAAGTGTTAAGATAGAAATTTGAATTTAAATTTCCTTCGATTTTCCACAAAATATCAGTTCCATCTATTAAAATCCGAACCGAAAAATCAATTTGGATGTTATCTTTGCTATAGGTGCTAATTATTAATAAAGTTTTCGCCCTTTTGGATGGTACACATGAATCGATGCATTTCTTCTATTTTCAAATAACTTTTCGTCTGAAAAAAATTACTGCCTCTCACATGGGTCATAGTAAGGAATTTATTTACAAGATTATCAAATTAGTTTCTTTATTTCTACGACGTGCGGTAAATACTGATCTAACAAAGTGACTAATATCAGCCATATTTAATGATGAATGAGAAAAAGGATTTTCTCCGAGTAAATTTATGAACTGCTGGCCTTGCTCAGCTGTGTATATTCTTCGTGGACCTAAAGCAACGATTCTGGAAGTCATATAGTGATCTCGCCATTTTTTATGATCTTATAGAGAGTATTTTTGTTGAGATTATTTCTTGCAGCCGGTTCCCTTAAAGTGAAATTGTTATTTGAATCTGCGATAACTCTGACTTTGATTTCGTACATCTGCAGGCATTGAACAATTGAATATTTAAGAGGAGGATTCGATGCCACAAGAGACTTTGCGATGTGTGATGGGGTGTTCGTTCAGCAAACGGAAGTCGAAACTTGCCAACGTCTAATAAGAATTTTATTTCATTAATTAAATATAATTACATTATTTACTAATTAAAATTACATCTGTAAAACCAAGGAATCGCTGGGAAATAATCTGTTGCCAGGATAGTTTTTTAAATTAAACATTATTTAGGAAATTCTATAAGTAAACACAACCTTTCTGCAGAGAAAGTATTAAGAGTGATGAAAATCGTTTTTTGTAAGATTTTCTTCTGTATTCCTTTTGTGGACAATCCATTTATAAACTCCAACAACAGTCGGCCATCATGGGATCGTCCCAACTGCCTTAATAGCTTTTCCCAGTATCTTGGCAAAACCATTCACCCTGTTCCTCACTGTAATCCCCTAAATTGGAAAAGAATTAATCTGAATACCTATGCAAAAAATACACGTTGATGCTCATATACGCTCCTAATTTTTCAAAACTTACCCAAGGTGTTAATAAACTGCTTTATCAATCCCAATTTCATATGGAGCAAAGGTAGTATGATTTTTTTGCCTATCTATTGATGCCTCATTGACAATGTTTGTTTTTCCTACCGAAATTGTTTTTAATATTACATTGATTTCACCGATTGGAATCGACGCAAAATTATTTCCATTGTGCAGTAAACACGCATTTCAAGTCTCCAGTTCAGAAATATTGTTACAATATACAACGTCGTTGTCCTAGCTAAAGAACGGTAATATTGCTTACTCTCCAGTTCGATAGGATATTATAGTAACATCCGGTTCAAATAGCGTTTTCCTTGAAGCCTGGATACTAAAAGCTCATCATTTTTCGATAAATTCAAGTCACGAATTAAATCACTTGGTCCTAAGAACATTTTTGAGGAATAGAGCAATTTTCAAACTTGGATTGGACTTAACATAACATATAATTTGAGTAATTTCATTTGCGTTTCTTATATTTATTCATCCTCTTTATATTTACAGCGCAAACGTAGCAATCACTTAAAAGATTTTTTGGTTCACTCCACGCCATAGGAGCGCCAAAATTAAGTGCTTTATAAGTAATAATAATAATAACTTTATAAGCTATTTTGTTGGCCAAGTTGACGTCCGAAATACACATGATACGCCTGTTTTACAAAATCAGTTATATTTTTTCTTTCTATTGCGACATTGCATTTACCACAGATGTAACAAAAAAAAACCTTATCTATCAACACGTCACAAAAATTTGTTGCTCTTATTGTTTAGAAGAAAGCACTTGATAAAAAAAGCAAAAGGAAGTTATTTATAAAGTAAAGTGATTTAAACCGCTATCAATGTAATTTAAACCAAAAAAAGAGGCTTAATTTCATCTATTTCGATTATTTTGAAAATCAGAACCTAATTAGCTAAAACAAAAATTTCATATAAAGTCGAAAGCGCGCCGTCGTAACTCAAAATGGCTCTTAAACGACCCTGACAACAGGCCAATAATTTTACCTTTGATAAATTCTGGGAAAACTCATCTCATTTGGACGTTATGAAATCTTGTCACAATGACAATGCTAATATACATTGAAGTGGGGATTATCACCGTTATCGCAGTTTCTAACCGCAGAAGACACGATCGATAGAATTCCGTAGTGTAAACTCATTTTACATCTGTCACATACTCTCGTAGGGAATGTCCTTTCAGCAATGGCCTCTTTGTCGTGTAGGTACCTACCTCGTGTTAATCACTTCATTAGGTCCCAAGATGCAAGGTGTCTCTACGTGTTCGTAAAACGATTCTATGTAACATACATTACTTATAATAGTACAGTAGGAATAAGGGCTCTAGCCTTGAGTACCTAAAACAAAAATAGGTTGCTTTCTTCGCGAGGGTAACAATTCTCTTAAAATTTGTTGGTGAGTGTAGGCAGTCAGCGGATTGACGGACACCCCGCATTACTTTTCGGGAATACTAAATATTTTTGCGCATGAACTTGTATATGCGTCTATTTGAACCATTTTTTCATCTTATAACTAAAGGAAATAAACGCGTGTGCTTTTTTATTGGCGGCCACAAAATCGTTTACGCGAGATAAAACGATCGCGCGAATGATTTACGCGGCCTCGGCCAACCGCAGTCAAAAGAGCGTCAGCGCGCCATCACACACAGCGAAAGGCATAAACTACATGTGGTAACGGCAGTAATTATCTTTAAAGTAAACGGTGTTTGTTGATTCTAAGCACATTTGAAACGGGACCCGTAAAAACGATCGCCGCTGCTTGTGCCTGCTTGTTTGCCGCGACTTAGCCGCGTCGCCCTATCTCCTTTTTCGAAGAATCGCCGTAATAATCGTCCGTGTATGTGCGCACGATGCTGCCGTTTGCTACCGCTGCTCCCTGTTCATAGATCAAATGTAACACGCCTGTAATAACATAATGACTGTCACTTCAATCCGGAAAGTTTGATAAATGTGCGATTCAAAACGTTGGACACGTTGTTTACGCTTGCCTCTCTTGAAACGAAGCTGGAGGAGTTCAGAGGGATGCTTCGCAAGATCCACGGATAACGGCCGAAGAAGAAACATTCGGAAACGACTTCTAAATAATCACTGACATAAAGTTGTTGTTATTTAACAGAAAAGCATCGTCTCTAAGAATTCAATACTCTACTGTAAACAAAATAAAATGAACCTCAGCTTTTAAGATGATATATTGTTATTTACATCTTCGAAGTTTTTATTCGGCTTCGGTATTTAGTACGATTAATATAGTTAAATCGATGTTTGGATTAAAAGATTTTATAATTTGTGAAGCATTTTATAAAATCTTCCCCAAATATCTTTGTTACGAAGTAATTTTCAATCGAAATCATATTCTTTGCGGTATTTAAGGTCAAGATATTAACAGATGTTTCACTTCGAAAAACGCTCAAAACCCTTCCATGTAGTAACTGAGATAAAGCCTGTATTGGTCAAACGAAAAGAGCACCAGATTCAACGAGAACATTAGGTGCTGTAAATGTGGAAGGATAAAATCGTCAAGTGTAGCACAACACATAAACGAAACCGGACATAATATTAAATTATAAAAACCAGAAATTGATTGAGCACGTAACTTCGCCGCGGGAGTTAGACACTTACGAACTATTTATACCTCATATTTTACGTTTCGTCCTACAATGACAAGAGACCCCTTCGTCTATTTTTCCGCATATTTGCATATATTAGTTTTAGGGCGCGCAAGCGGCAAAACTAGATGCTACTAATATTTTTTCTCGAGAGTAAACTTGAGAGTACTTGATCGAAGCAGTAATATACACTACCCGACAAAAACATAGACGCGGCATCGTTTTTATTTATGAAACAAAGTTTATAAACATTATGTAAAATGTAAATGAGGGTTATTAATACTTGTTATGTAAATAGTCCATTTATAGATATTTCTGGGTATTTATTGCTTTATGAGGGGTAATTGAGATTTTCCCAGAACAAAATTGGAATTTTAAATGCGACAAAAATTTAGACCCTGTGCATTTATTACATTAATATAAGCGAAAATGTTTTAATTTGATACTTCTCTTTATATGCAGCGGTTGTGCTGGTAAAGTGTACACATTTCACCACGAGAAATTATATTTTATAAAGTGTTTGCAATATGGATAGAAAAAAACAATTATCCTTGATAGAAAGGGGTAAAGTTCTAGCCTGGCACCAGGATGGTGTTAGTAAGAAGGAAATTGCTCGTCGGTTACGAAGAAGCGATCATTCCGTTAGAAATTTCCTAAAAGATCCGGAAAATTGCGGCAAACCAAAAGGCCAGGGGCGACCGAAAGCTGTAAGTGAACGGGATAAACGCATGATATTGCGGTGTGCATCCAATTCTTCTGCGTCGGCGAGAGTTATTGCAGAAAAGGCGGGGGTACAAACGCACGTGCGTAATGTTCAAAGGATTTTAAAGGCGTCACCGGTCATATCACGGAAGAAAATGTTGTAAAAACCGCCACTTTCGGCGAAACACAAAGAAACGAGGTTGAGATTCGCTGAAGAACACCTATCCTGGAAGAAACAATGGGAAAAAGTTATATTTTCCGATGAGAAACGTTTTAATTTGGACGGACCGGATGGGTACTCGCATTATTATCATGATCCGAGAAAGGAACCAAAAGTGAAAATGACCAGACAATTAGGGGCTGGATCTGTGATGATATGGGCAGCGATTGGATTTCGCGATAAAAGTGGGATAGTGTTTTGCACAAACAAAATTACATCTGTGACGTATAAAGACTTATTGCGTGACAATCTTCTACGTTTTGGAAACCAATGGGCCGGGCGCAATTCTGTTTTTCAGCAAGATAACGCGCCAATTCATAAAGCAACAACCTGAATGGTTTAAAGAGAAAAAGATTAAAACTTTACAGTGGCCGACACGGTCACCAGACTTAAACATTATTGAAAACATGTGGGGTGAATTGGCACGTCGCGTTTATGGCGGAGGCCGTCAATATTTCACGGTACAGGAACTGAAAACTTCAATAGTGACTGAATGGCAGAACATCCCTCAAAATTATGTGTTAAATTTATATAAATCTATTAAGAACAGACTATTGGAAGTGATTAAGAACAATGGAGGGTTTACGCATTACTGATCACTTATTTATTGATTTTTGTTTTACATTTACAACAGAGTGTCTAAATTTTTGTCGCAGAAATTGTTTAAACATTGGAGTAATAATTTATTATTTAGTTCATCTATTATTGGAGGAGATATTTTTAAGTTTATTTTACTTTTACGAATAAAAACTTAATTAGATATCTTGCTGGTTTCGCAAAGAAATGTTGTAACCCTTAAAACCCTTAAAACATCTTACTGCGTCTAAGTTTTTGTCGGGGAGTGTATATTATTAACATTATCTATGAACGGAACGACTTACCTACCACTTTGTTACTGCTGCTTCATCTTATATTGTATAGTTAAGAACTGAAACAGTACTAGGTGATACATAAAAAAAAAATTGATTGCAAAGAATACTCTTATACAACAAACTTATTAAAACTAATTAGTTTTAATAAGTTTAAGAAATTTCTCAGCGCTATCATTTAGTTGTCGGAGTTGTCAGTTTCAATTAAAAAAACGGATGATGAAGATATGACTATATTATTACAAATTGCACAAGATTATTATTGGCCAGTTGCATCCAATTGCGGTTATTTAAAAGCCAACCTGTACATTGTTCTGCTTTAGGTTTAATTGCAACGCTAGTTTCATGTTACACGAAACTAGTTGTCTTTTGTTATCTTCCTTTAGTGTTAATAGACTGTAATAGTATAAAAGGTTTACAACCGGAAAGCACCAGCATAACAGGCTTTGTTAATTTATATTGCATTACTATAGCATCCACACTACAAATTTCACTTTTTTCACAATTTTTTCCGCTAAAACAAGATATTATTAATAGTCTCCCAGAACACGATTAGGATAATAAGATGAACTACTTTCTAAACATTGCTAATTTTCAAATGTTCTATGAAATGCATTCACCAACTTTTATCTCCGTTATTCATAAGTTAATAATGTGTTGTTAGGTCTAGATGTTAAACAGCTCTAAAGATGTAAAAATGTGAGTATCCAGACATCGCATCATGCGACACAGAAAACATAGTTACAAGGACGCGTCTAATTGTTTCTTCCACTAGAAGAAATTGAGAATATATTTTTAGAAGTGCCAGAGGCATTTTCAGACGACCACTAGGAAGTTGAGGAATTAATCGCTTATTTTAACATTTCATTTATTCGTGGTCGCCAGCTATATATACGGGAAAAAAGAGAAGCTGAGTTTCCAACTCAAACGTGGAGTCACTGAGATGCCGCTGCCGAAGAGATCGGCAAAACCATAAATGCCAACCATGTAATGGTTTGCTGTCACTTTCTCAACGTGCACATCCTACAATGTGGTGGTGGTCTTTTTTTTAATGGTCCGGTGAAAGAAACCGAACACGCACATCTTCTGGGCAACGACAACGCATTCCAATAAATAATAGATACAATATTTAAAACTTTGATTACAGAAGGCAATTATTACTTAACACAAAATAGAATAACTTTTCTTAGAATGTCATATTTGTTTTAATTTGTTTATATTAATTTGTGTATATTTCATATAATCAACATATTTAGTTAACGTTTTATACAATCTTACTAATAATTGTGATGAAACTAGGGAAGTGATCAGACGTCGAGCGATGAATTTTTGCCGTAATAAAGTGTTTAGATGGCGCGGGATGAAATGTCCTGTGAAGGGATATCGCGAAAATTTACTACGTCGTTTTCAACGACTAGCGATAACATCAGAAAAATTAAGGTTGTTAACCATTAAGTGCAGAACATTTCAGTCTTCTTGAAGCAGTTTAAGCGAAATAAATCGGAGCCTTGGCCGTAAAAGCAATGGCGATAGTTTATCGGAACAATCATAATATTGTCTTAATCGACTATCTTGAAAAAGGAAAAACATTAAGGCTTACAAAGCTTTGTTCCACCCAAAGAAACGTACAGTGTCACGCTTCAATGGTCGCCGGGGGAATTGGTTTCAATTGACCACTCGCCCTATTTACGAGATCAGACCCTCTACAACATTTTTCTGCTTCCTAGGCTCAAAGTTTCGCTCGAAGGGCAAAAATCTTAATCAAATGAGGAATTCATCACACTCATAAACGCATATTTTTTATAACTCAATGTTCAATTGCGATTGCTCAATGGAAGCGTCAAAAGTCAAAACGCTAGAATATGGTCGAGAGCAAATTTGTTTCAAGAAACGCACACGCAGTGACACCAAAAATGAATAGTTGTAGGTCATGTTATTGGGTAATTTTTTATAGCGAGGTCATTACTCCTACTGACACAATTCATCCAGCTATACGAAGAGTTGCAATAAATGGCAGAATTATTTCTCAGCACGATAGAACTACAGAATTTGTAAACGCTCACTTTTCTCTAAAATTACTACAAAGAAGCCCAAATTTAACCTTCTAGGACTTTCATATTTGAATTATTTATCTATTAAAGTGTTTAATGGTATTAGAGACAGGCCTCGAGATTTTGAAGAGTTGTTGAAAAAAAAATGTTACTTCCGCTTCTTCTTAAATCTAACAACTTGGCCAGTAGAAGAAGTAAAGATCTTTGACTTTTCACTTCCGTAATTTTTATTTTACTGTTAAAGTCACGAAATACAATTTAGTAGTGCTCATTGCTCAGTGACAAAATCTACTAATTTAGAAAAAAAAACAAAGATTAGCCAAAATTATCTATTATCCCTTTTATTTAAAAGATTAACAATTCTAACGTCTTAAAACTTATTAAATCTTGTAAAACACGCTGAAAACTATCGCCAAAAATTATCCAAGTGGAAAAACCGTTAACACAAGATAAAGTTTTTTAAACATCAGTAATGTGAGTAATGCTAAAAGGTAAGTTTTAGTTATTTAATGAAAGTAGTATCTACCTTTAAGTATAATCAAATTACAAAGGAACGCTAAATATTAGCCTTGTTGAATGCACAATTAGAACAATTTGACAATCCTTCCGGTATCACGTATCATGTTGAATCAGCTTTCTTTACGATTTGGTGCAGGATACTCTTGCTTCTTCTGTAAATCGCTTATAAAGGATTAAGTAAGTGCGCGCGATACATAAGCACAAATTACAGAAAAGAAACGCCGCTGTAAGGGGAATCGTATAAACCATTAAAGTCCGCCATATAATAACATCAGTATCGCCATCAACCGTACAGAGATATCTTTGTATGGTTCGATGTTTGTGTAAGATTTAATGTTCACATAGGATCATAAATAAACACTCGAATTTCTAGGACGTTTCTATTTACTTATTTACGGTATGGCTTTATTGCTTTCGATGTGTTCTATTTTGGTCGTCTTGGTCGTAGTTGGCCACGCCTAGACACCGATTGGTGCTTTGCCGTCGCGGGTGGTCTTAACACCTCATAAAACCCGCCGGATATGCGAATCGGATTTTTATGTCCACCACAAAGCAACCGATCGACGTTTTTGTTTATTTCGCGGTGCTTTACCACTGCCTTCAATTTTCGATTGAAAATATATACATACGTATGATTGCGAACACTTTGAAGCTGTGTACATGTTATTCTTTCATAATAGTATACATATCTTTATGAATCTATTGCCCTTAGTGCTTGGCTAATTTTTTTTTATTTTCCTCCGAACTCAGCAAAAAAGCATAAATGTTGAAACATCTTAACCCCACATTGCACAATTTTTTTCTTGTTACCGGAAAAATAAAATAAAAGTCTCTGAAATGAATATGTTTTTATTTCAGCCGAAATATAAACGTAGCTTGGTCTTTTTCTTTTCGATATTGACAAATGTTCTTGGTTGCACAAACAACACGCATTTCTTATTTTCTAGCGTCTAATCAAACGGCGGAGTAGATGAGCACTATCATGTGCTATACTTTATCAAACTAGGGCATGGTACATTGATAGTCTTTTTCTTTCTTTTGTCAAAACGCGTGAAAATGGGAATTTTCCCGTGAAGGATCAAATAAAGGTTTCTTATTGTCTTTCCAAAAGACTGGTGATGATTGTGCGGGATATTTCTACATAACAGTGTAACAATGATGGCACTGGCTCCTAAGACAGGTTCTCGCAATTTCCTATACTTAGGATCATTTTGCGGCGGCACAAAAAATTTCAGTTTTACATGAAAATCAATTAAAGTTTCACATAGGGTGTATATATTGTATATTACAGGACTTTGCATATAAATATTGCTTTATATATTGCCTGCCTTTTGTTGCGTACAATGGTTCGTCAACGCAAAGATATTACTGGAATGCAACAGATCATCCTATCATTCAATTTGTTGATCAACTTGTCATGATCAGGATGATTTCTTGCTTCCACGTCCGAATTACAGTTAAAATAGAAAAGTTAACGTCTTATTTTTGCGAATTTGTTATAACTCTCGGCTTTCTGAATCCAACTAACTTTACCATAGAATATTCCGCTACTTCTCTTTTGGCCACTTCTTCGTCGTAAGTTCCTCTTCATCGATTCTTCGATCACCTTGACATTCTTCAACAATATTACAGTTTGTAGTTGACATCAGTCTGCTGTAATAACCTGCCATGGATAGAACTGAATTTCTAATTTCTTGATCAAAATTTGATTCTTGATCATCACTCTCTTCTTTGACAAAATCGCATTCACCTTGTGACTTCATTTACTTATACATCGTGGATAATAGTTTCGCTCAAATGTAAAGTGTTATGCTGAAATACAGGGTATCAAATAGGATACATCTCACTTGCAAACAACATCCAACATGTGTCCATTCTAATATTATTTTTTTTTAGTACGCAACTGTAACACTTCCCACCACACAATTATCAACTCGACATGCTCTGCAGATACATAAAATTAAACATAGTCACCAAATAGATGAAATGCACTTGACTGCATAAAACAACCCCACTTAAAGTGTACATAAAGGTGTACCAAATCATCTATAAAAGTCACAAGAGCGTTTTCTTAACATATAAATAAGTCAAAAAAATATTTAGCTGTTTTGTTAATATTATTAAGAATGCTTTTATTATTTTTACTTAACTACTGCTTCCATAATTTGACTAACTGGCAGAATTAAGGCAAAATTTTAAAATTTGATTAACTTTTTTTAACAAATCTGACCACAAAAGATAACTTCGTCGGTCATTTCATCAGACACAACAGAACCTCAAACTTAAAGAAAAAATGTGGAAGAAATTCTGACTCTTTAAGCCCTTTTGTTGTGTGAACATCTGCCGACATGAAACAAGAACTTGAACAAAAGGCTAAGGCTATTTGTAGTTTAGATGTGTCGAATAGCGAGGAGTAATTAAAGTCATAAGAATGTAAAGACACATTTCCATCAAGAAAAGTGCTGCTGACAGTGCCGTTGTAAGTTATACGATACAACTGATAAAAGTAAACAAATTGAGAAGCTACAAGTTTTGTAGCAAATAATGCTGCAAATATGACACGCATGCAGCAAAATATAGAGAGTATTACACACTCGAACATAATTACCGCTCACATTAAGAATGTGAGTTTAATTTATTATCACAAGATTCAGAATTGCATCAGCTAAATACAAAGAAGCAAGTAGAAAAGTATTAGCTTTGCTGCAAGGTGGAGCACTTTAGTTGTTTGTTTAGAAGTATAATTAGCCAGTTGAAACAAATTACTAAAAATTTACGAGGAAAATACGGACAATATATAGACTCCAGTGTGTGTAAGAAAGTATCGAACGTAGGATTAAAAGGAGGAATCCATGATTTTATAAAAATGTTAAAACTAATATAAGTAGCATTAGATAATATTAAGAAAAAATGCTTTCTGACGCTCAAGTTTATACGAAACAAAGTTTATAGTTTATTATATATAAATAGGAATTTTAAATGCGTCAAAAATTTAGACAATGTGCATTTATTACATTAATATAAGCGAAAATGTTTTAATTTGATACTTCTCTTTATATGCGGTTGTGCTGGTAAAGTGAACACATTTCACCACGAGAAATTATATTTTGTAAAGTGTTTGCAATATGGGTAGAAAAAAGCAATTATCCTTGATAGAAAGGGGTAAAATTCTAGCCTGGCACCAGGATGATGTTAGTAAGAAGGAAATTGCTCGTCGGTTACGAAGAAGCGATCATTCCGTTAGAAATTTCCTAAAAGATCCGGAAAATTACGGCAAACCAAAAGGCCAGGGGCGACCGAAAGCTGTAAGTGAGCGGGATAAACGCATGATATTGCGGTGTGCATCCAATTCTTCTGCGTCGGCGAGAGTTATTGCAGAACAGGCGGGGCTACAAACGCACGTGCGTAATGTTCAAAGGATTTTAAAGGCGTCACCGGTAATATTATGGAAGAAAATGTTGAGAAAACCGCCACTTTCGGCGAAACACAAAGAAGCGAGGTTGAGATTTGCTGAAGAACACGTATCCTGGAAGAAACAATGGGAAAAAGTTATATTTTCCGATGAGAAACGTTTTAATTTGGACGACCGGATGGGTACTCGCATTATTATCATGATCTGAGAAAGGAACCAAAAGTGAAAATGACCAGACAATTAGGGGGTGGATCTGTGATGATATGGGCAGCGATTGGATTCCGCGATAAAAGTGGGATAGTGTTTTGCACAAACAAAATTACATCTGTGACGTATAAAGACTTATTGCGTGACAATCTTCTACGTTTTGGAAACCAATGGGCCGGGCGCAATTTTGTTTTTCAGCAAGATAACGCGCCAATTCATAAAGCAAAAACCATCACTGGAATGGTTTAAAGAGAAAAAGATTAAAACTTTACAGTGGCCGGCACGGTCACCAGACTTAAACATTATTGAAAACATGTGGGGTGAATGGCACGTCGCGTTTATGGCGGAGGCCGTCAATATTTCACGGTACAGAAACTAAAACTGCAATAGTGACTGAATGGCAAAATATCCTTCAAAATTATGTGTTAAATTTACATAAATCTATTAATAACAGACTATTGGAAGTGATTAAGAACAATGGAGGATCTACGCATTACTGATCGCTCATTTGTTTATTTTTGTTTTACATTTGCAACAGAGCGTCTAAATTTTTGTCGCAGAAATTGTTTAAACACTGGAGTATTAATTTATTATTTAGTTCATATATTACTGGAGGAGATATTTTTAAGTTTATTTTACTTTTATGAATAAAAACTTAATTAGATATCTTGCTAGTTTCGCTAGCTAGTAATGTTGTAACCCTTAAAACCCGTAAAACATCTGACCGCGTCTAAGTTTTTGTTGGGGAGTGTATATGTTGGAGCCTACGAAACATAAACGGGGAAGAAAAGGTAAAAATGGTGACATAGTTTTCCGAACAGCCGGGTACAGTAGAAATTCCAAATCATCCGATCCCAAATCAAAAAAACTTCTTTTTGAACTGGAAGCATAAATTCAGAACACAGGCAGAAGAAAAAAACGAGGAAAGTGCTCAAGGAAAACGTGTGCAATTGAGAAAGGGTGGTGTAGTTTCAGTAGTGTGACAAAATTATCGAACCAATTCCAAGTTTCTAGAAGTACATATACATAAAACTAAGAACGATTTAAAGCTATAAGCTAGAATTGAATTCTACATTTTTGCTCAATGGAAGCGTCAATAGTCAAAACATGGTCGAGTGTAAATCCTTATTTCTTTCATGCTCCACAAGGTGAATGCGGGGCAGGAATAGTTGGAAATTATATTGTTAGGCCAAGAGGTCCTCAAATAATCAAAAGTACGTCCACTTGTCAACTGACACGATTCTTACAGCTTCACAAAGAATTCCAATAAATAGAAAAATAATTTTTCAAGACGATGAAGCGTCCTCGGCATAGTACACGAGAAATTACAACATTTTTAAACATTCACTTTCCTCGGGAATGGCTTGGGCAGTTTGGGTCTCTAAAATGACCTTTTTATAGTGGTTATCTACTATCACAAAAGTGTTTGATAATATTAGTGACAGGCCTCGAAATTTAAAGGAACTGAAAACCGGAATACTTCAAGCTTCTAATGGAATTAGTATCAGGCAGCTGCAAAATGTAGAAAGATATTTTCGGGATAGACTGAGTCGCTATTTAGCAGCTTGCCGCAAAGAGTTTGAACATTTTCTTTAGACTTTTTGCTAAATTCTAAATTACTGTTAGTTTTATTGTTTTTTTAGCGTTCTGTTGAAGAAAACAAATATGCTTTGAGTTGTTACTTCTATCTCTTCTTAAACATAAGAACTTGTCCAGTAGAAGAAGGATTTCTAACACTTCACATTCGTAATTTTTACTTTACTATTAAAATCACGTAACGCATTATTTCGTCTATTAAAGAAAGAAGAAATCAAATAATTCCCCAAGTCTGCAAATTGGCCCTTTCTATCGTAAAGAATGAACCGACTCGGTTTGATTTTACCTGGCAAAATAGAAGTAAATTAAAGGGAGTTAATTAAACCAACATCATGGTTTAATCGGACCATAAAGTCAAACGAATCCAACTTGAATTATAATTACAAACAACTCAACTTTGGGTATTCACTTCGTGCTAGCGAGTTAAAATACTCGACTCGTTACATCACTAATAAAGATATTACCATACTTCACCTCTGCTGCGATTTACATGTTGAGTTCGGATATTTCTCGTATCTGTTCTGAAGGATCTTCATTAGAGCAAAACTTGAAAAATATTTAATAACCCCTAACCTTGTCTCTATTACTCTTCAGATAAAAGTAAAACTTACACGTTTTATACTTGTTTTTATTTTAATACTACAAAAGATGAATGTACAACATACAAAAGAATCAATTAGACAATATGTAAAACATATACAGCAGAAATAAGGCAATTAAAAATATAAGGAATATAAGTTCACATAGTTAACAATCGGTATTTTCAAAAAATAATCCATATTGACATAAAGTGTACCTGAAGAATTATTAAAACTTATCAGCCCATTTGCAAAATAAACGTAAAGTATCTACATATACCAAGTACTTTCCTAAAAATAATTTGAGCTTTGTCACAATACTTCAAATCAAATTATCATAGCGTGTTTTTTTTTTGTGCTTAATTACAATGTACTTAATTATACGACAAAGCAACGGTAAATTTTTCGCCTGAAATTAAATGATCTTCATCGCATTCTGACTTTCTATATTCATAAGTTAGGCTATCCTTCATCCTTCAACACGAGATTGTTTAGGATGATTTTAACTAAATTTGTAATACGAGAAAAAAATTCTCAACTTATAAACAATATTACCAGCAACGAATTTACGCAAAGCAAAGCAAATCCAGTATTGTGAGCCTAATTCATATCTAATACATATGCATACTTATAAAATACACGTTTTATGCTTGAGGATTTTTCTTCATCAATTCTATATCAGCTGTCATCATATCCTTCACCAGTTCTAGAAAAGTAACTTTGGGCGCCCATCCAAATTTATTGAAAGCTTTCGTTGCGTTTCCCAGAAGTAAATCCTAAAAGTTATCATAAAAATGCTAAAAGCAAATCGCTGGTTTTATATCATATAACGTACGACTTCGGTTGGCCTAAAATACTTCGGATTAACTTTGACGCGTACGATACCGGTATCCTCTTCTTTTCCAACTTCGTCAACACCTCGACCTTCCCAAACGATTTTCTTATTGATAAAGTGAAATGCTGCTTCGACAAATTCACGAACGCTATGCATGTGGCCGGATGCGATTACGTAATCCTCGGGTACTTCTTGTTGAAGCATCAACCACATGGCCTAAGGAAAGCGAGACATGAATGCAGATGAAGGTGAAACGATTGCAAGAAGTCACTGAAACCCACCTCCACATAATCCTTCGCGTGTCCCCAATCGCGTTTGGAATCTAGATTTCCCAATTCTATGCATTCGGCTTGACCCAAAGAAATTTTCGCTACACCTCTGGTAATTTTTCGAGTGACGAAAGTTTCACCACGTCTTGGACTTTCGTGATTAAACAGAATGCCATTGCAAGCAAACATTTGGTAAGCTTCCCGATAGTTGACAACTATCCAATAAGCATATAATTTTGCACAAGCTAGAAATAATATTAAGATTAATGGTAGGGATAAAACGGCTTGGTACTGCAGATATACAATATTTTTAATTTCGAAAGTGATTCAAGTTGGTAAGTGCCGGAACTTGATTCGCCGAAATTTAAAAAATGACAAAAAATGAGTCGATGACTGTCTGAGTAGTTTATAATCGCAGATCGAAATAACTTAAATCACAAAAGTATTTTTTAATCTAAACAATGCTACCGGTTTCGTACGATACGCACATCACCAGGCAAGCATTTTGTAAAACTGTAAATTTCAATTTTCAAATTTAATTTCATATTTTGACCAAATTTTTGACTGTTTTACAGAATTCTTGCCGGAGGATGTACTTATCACTCGAAACCTGTAACAATGTTTAGATTAAAAAAAAAATTTGTGAGTTAAGACCCCAACATATTTCCAATTTTAACGGCTTTGAAATGCCCTCATTCTAAGCCAATGGGGCACCGTTTTCTGAAGCCTTACTCATCTCTAAACCAAGAGATTATGTTGAACATCTTCAACATGTTGATTAACTCAATAATAATTATTATTTCATGCAGCAGTACCAAATAAATCCATGTTGAAAGAATTTACTGTCGTAACATTTATTATTCGTGTACATGTTCTATATGGTGTATGATTAGTCCTATGGCTAACATAAGAAACGCGTAGTTTAATGGTCAAGATGACTCTTTTTAATTTCAACCAATATTGTGTTTTATTTCCTCATGGTGCTTTGAAAAATAACGAAAAATTAGTTTAGATTAAAAAGTGTTATCTATTAAAAAAAAAACACGTGTTACTTCCTAACGGCCACCATACTTCTTGGTGTTTTAATGTGATGCTAGAGCCACATTAACGAAACGTCTAATGCCCCATCGCGTTATTTTACATTAAATAAATGCCAAACGACATGATAATTAACGTCATTAAACGTTAGTGTGGTCCCGGCATAAGAAAATGTTTTATGAGATTATCACAAAATTACTAAAAAATAAATTCTAAACTAAAAGACATCACAAAATCATTTATAACATTCACCGTAAGGGGATCGTGGATAGAACGGTGTGGTTTCGCTTTGCGGTATTTGCGCAACTTTCCCGTATAATTCGGAAGTGGAAGCTTGATAAAATTTCACATTTTTTTCCAATCCACAAGTTCTTATAGCGTCTAGTAAACGTAACGTTCCTACAGCATCAACTTCGGCGGTATATTCGCTTAAATCGAACGAAACCTTAACATGACTTTGAGCTGCCAAATTGTAAATTTCTGTAGGTCTAATTGTCGAAATTAATTTCACCAGACAGCTCGAATCCGTCATGTCCCCATAATGCAAATGCATTCGTCCACCCTGGTGAGTATATTTATCTTCGTAAAGATGATTGATCCTTGTAGTGTTGAAGGTGCTTGCGCGTCTAATAATACCATGAACAGTGTATCCCTTTTCCAATAACAGCTCGGATAAATAGGAACCGTCCTATAATCACAATAATAAATTTTTATCCATAGAACTTAGTAAGACTAAGTTAATTAATAGAGTGGACCAGCGTGTCTATATATCGCGGCCATATCCAGTACGCAACATCACGCGCAACGCAGAGCGCAAAGCAGCCAAGTTTTGTGTTAGTTCATCTTGGGACTCCACGCGAATTGTTTAGTGGTTTGTTTAGTTAAGTTTTTTGGCCCCGCGTTAAGCGCGAAATTTGCAATGTTTTCGTGGGATAGAATTTTTCAAATGAGTAAACATATGGGCGCCAAACACTTACTAAATGCAATAAGATTGCTTGCGCATATATTACGATTCATACCCCCAAACGACTACCCCCACACCGACGCCCGTGAACCGCACGGAAATTGAGGAAGTTTAGTTATAAAAAAAATTCTGATTTTATCAGATTAATACAAATTGATGGTGGTACATCTGATACATTATCTATTTATAAAGATTACTTTTTGTCGAACGGTCGTTAAAATATGAAAACATTTTTTCATCACGACGAACGCAGTTCAGCGGAAACGTACCTAATGTTGCAAACTTTTCAGCAATCATATTCTATTTGTGCTACGTAGATAAGGCAAATAGGTTTATAATTAAATGAATGAATTAACATTACTCTTTCCCGATATAATGAGTAATATAATACGTATTCACATATGAAACTTAGTACTGTCCTGGGGTGCAGATAAAAGTAGCCCACTCTATTAATTACAATTTGTTAAGGCTAATGCAGATATTTATATACAACTGTTCGAGACTGAAAAGTTTTGAAC
>LR736857.1:2358157-2428959 GCA_902654985.2 Oryctes borbonicus | reverse complement strand
CCTTTCATTAAAGAAAAAAAGACGAAACCCAGTCATTTCAAAGTAATCTGTTCTTTGTAAGTTATCTCAACGAATTTTTAATGTAAACTCTATGATTTATTAACTGTATTAAGTTAATCCCAATCGTGCATGGTGATAAGTGGCAGTGCCCTAAGAATTTTATTGTAGATCTACGGATTTTGAAGAAAAAGTCGATTTCCGAATATTGACTTTTTTATTGTAAAATGGTTTAAGCTCCTCCGTGTTTGGAACAAAGAAAGAGAAGATTTATTCAAATTTTAATTCAGCAATTTTTGAGTTTCTACCTACTATAACTTCGGTACAGAGAGAGGCCCGCTGTAGATTCGAAAAAAACGTGGAAAGGCGATTGTTGCCGTAGCGCAAGTAGCTGAATGTTATTCGTCGCATTCACGCTAACAAGCTCGATTTTATAGATAGTATTTTGATACTTGATAGTAGAATGGTGTTGGGTAACACTGATACCACCAACTGATGTATCAGCGTTACCTAACATCCTCACCACAATTTTAATTTCTTTGTTGGATGCATAGCTACTAAATTAGTTTTGGTTGATTAACAATTGGAAAATGTATATATTATATTCCGCGTACTCATATGTTTATTCGTACTAAACATTTATGAATGACAATAAAGAAAAATTTACTCACATTTCCATTTTTTTCTCTATTCCATCTAAGGACGAAATTATCTTTGATTCCTAGGTCATCCTCATTTAACACAATAGGCTCACAATTTATAGCTCTTTCCAACTGAAATGGGAATGTTTTAGTTTCGAAAGGCAAAAATTGGTGAAATAAATTACCCGCAGCATTACAATATCATCAGTTTCGCAACCTATTTCTTCATTAACTTTTGTATGCGGACGTATTATGTCAGTTACTGCAACTATATTGTCAGTTCTAGATGGGTTATCTACAATTGCATATTTTCTGAAAACAATATTAGATTACCTATATATAATTAAATATTATTTAAATTGTATTATTTCAGTATGCGTCATAAAAACAATTCTACAAAACTTTTTCCGAATAGGCGTCAAAAAAAGAGAAACCTTTGATTATCCAGTTTTGAAAAAAAATATCTTTATAAGTTTTGTTTATTCTAAAACTCATTAATACTTCTGAAATAATTTCTTAATAGAATTTCTCTCAGCCCTCTTAAGCCCTATACAGCAGACGGGTGAAGGCTGTGACTGTAAGCAATACATAAATATCATGATATTATTAAGAAAAATTAGCTTTTACGTAGCCTTCACAAATATCAGACGTGAGCTTCTACGTAGCTTGCACAAATATCAAAAACCTAGTTTTGATAAAAATATTCAAAAATATGTGTGAAATAATATAGATGCTGTTGGTCCCGTCTTAGAGCACGCCATACGCATCTAGTATTTCTTAAAGAATTGTTTCCTATCAAATCAATGACTACATCACCACGTAAACGATGACGGCCAGTATTTCTATGTGGTTGTATTGTAACGCAGTCGGTGAAAAGAATTGTAATCTTCCAGTCTTCTTAGGACATTAGCATTTGGCAAATGGCGTCGAGGAATTGGCATGCTTGAAGCACCAAAAGCTATCAACATATTCACGACTTGAGTAATTTTGACCAATTATTTCAAACGTTAAATTACAAAAATTGTATCCTTTCAATTACAAGAGTAGAAATGCCAACCAATTATATGCGCACCGCATTTGTCTTATGTACGAAGGTCATCTCAAAAGTAAGTTAATAAATCCGCGCTGTAGGTAGGAACAGTTCGGTAGTCGTGGGGCGCCTTTGTCTAGGTGCAGTGGCAGCACTGTAAAATTAGTATGTGTCTAATTTTACCACTGGGGCAATCATGTGGAGACTCCACTTGCACCTACCAGTGATTGCAAAGTTCGTACTGATATTCGCGTTCTTACGGCAAAAAATAAAAACGCGACTGAAATTCATCGCGAGTTATGCGGTATGCGATAAAGACGTTATGTCAACGCCAATGGTTTTTGTGGGTGTAAATCATTTATTAAATTGAGAACAACATTACACGATGAATAACGAAGCGGCCAAACCTACCCGCTTTCCGCGCTCCAAATGTTGTCGACAATATCTGAGGGATCATTAGCACAGATCAGCGTCTTACGTTTGTTGAAATTCTTTCTCAACCTCCTCCGAACTACTTTTCAAAATATACTCGTTTTATGAATGTTTGAACGTTTTTTGACTTTTTTAAAAAATGTAACTTACTTTCGAGACGATCCTCATATACACAAATGATTGCAAAACCCTCTTGGTTCATGTTTCGCTGCTGCTAGAAAACATTTTGACCAAATGATGTTTTGTGTTACACATTTCCAGATGTGTAATATTGAAAATGTTTACAAGATTTATTTTTCATTTTTTAAATTCCTCAGTCAGAAAATATTGGTCTGCGAATTTCGTAACAACCTGTATGTATTGAAAATTAAATATCGAGTAGCAGTAAACACGACATGCAAAGAATTATAATCAGTGACAGTAAATATTAGCATTGGTACAATTTAGAAAAATTCTGCCTCAAAGAATCATTTAGGAAATTAATTTTAAATGTATGATATAGTATTATTTGTTAGTTTTAACATAAATAAAACATTTTTGCACATTTGAAATCTTTAAATGATTTTTACGTATTGATACGAATCCGATGCGACAAATATTTTAGAACATTTTTCTTTTAGTTTCTAATGATGCACAGTTATTTTAAAACTAAAGAAATAAAAAAGTTCTCATATGGCGCAGACGTTTCCGCGGACACTATATACTGTATCAATAAATTCGTGATAATTACTTCCGTGTATATTTCGTAATCCCTATAAAGACACCTCAAATTTGCATTCGTGTCCTCGAAACGGCCGTCCCAGACTATTTATTATATTACTATATAATAAATTAAACTTGTGTGGTGCGGAGGGTGCCGATACTTATATGTTGTTTACCTCTCGTTAAGTTTGTTTTGCCAAATTTCGTATTTCACATTCTCACTATGTGATAAACTGATGAATCAAGAAGAAAACGATAATCAGTATATTATTAATCAGAAAGTAGGAAGCATATAAAGTCCTTCGATTTTTATGAAACTTTTCAAAGATTTCCAAATATTTCAAGAATACATATTAAAGCTATACCAAAGTAACCCAATTAACATGTACATTGCACACATCTACCTATGTCTACTTATACTTGGGATTAAATTATATTGAATAAACTCACAAATTATTTCTTTTCCATTCCATTGATAGATTTATTTGGAAACACATATAGTTTCAATTCTGACGTCATTGTTGCAACACAAAAATGCCTAGATTCCAAACAGGTTAAAATCCTTAATCTGATTAGACTTCCAATAAACTCTAATTCAAACTGATTCAAGCGTGAAAGCATCTTAAAATATAGCACTTACTTAGGACTACCTTTTACACAATGTCCTGCCGTAAGTACGTACATTGGATGAATTAAGACTCCAGTACAATGGAATTCTTCTTCTTCTAAAATTGCAACCTGAAAACAGTGTAAATAGGTAAATCTGCATCTCATTTAATTTTTTAACCTAGTTACCAAACAAGTCGATTTTATTCCTTTGAGTGACTGTTGTAATGCTGAAATCAAAAGTAATGTAATCATTGTGAAGACTGGTATTGTTTACACAATTACGTTTAAAAAATTGAAGAATTATACAAAAAACTAAAAAAGCCTTTAGCCCAGACATGTCCTAAAATGTTCTAGAACATGTAAAATATTTCCATGCGTTTTTCTAAATAATGATAGCAACGGCTGTGACGTACTACGGTAAACAACACGTAAGTATCGGCACCCTCCGCACCACACAAGTTTAATTTATTATATAGTAATATAATAATTAGTCCGGGACGGCCGTTTCGAGGACACGAATGGTCCTCATCATCAACCGGTGACCGTTTCTCTAGTTCTTTTTTTTTTTCTCTTAGTTTCTTTTAAGTTTTCTTGACCACTTACCCTTAGAAGAAAAGGATGGCATCTATAATAGTTATAATAAATAATTAATAAAAATAATGTTAAATATTATTTATACCTAATTTATCTTGTACAGTGTACAGATACCCCGAACCGGTATCTGTACACTGTCATGCGTCATATATTGATAGAAGAAAAGTTCCTAACCCGGGGATTGTTTGGCTTTGTTACAGTAAGCCCCAATTTTTAAAATCAACAACTACAAAATCAGATTTTAAAGTATTGCCGGTATGGTTTGGTTCAGTAGATAGCCGTTAGTTGAGTGTAGGCTTTCACGGCCGTAATCCATAGTAGAAATGTCTTTCGGGTGATGTCGTGTAGTTAACATTTTACTTGACGTTTCGCTGACCATGCTCTCAGCTTCTTCAGAAGATTTCTAAAGACTGCTGTTGTTGTCTTTTGCTCCTCGTTATATATCCTATTTCTGTTCCGCTTTGCTGATTCATAACCGTTCCGTTCCGCTTGATCGCGTCGTTCGTTGTATGACGACTCCGCAGTGCTAACCTCCATGTGTTGCTGATCTTGTATCCATCTTCGCGATTGAAGTTGTTGGTGTTCTTCATTATTTCTATGGATTCGCGTATTATCCTCGGGTAGTAGTGGCTGCTCCTAGCTAATACCTTAACGTCGCTGTAGCTTATGCGGTGGTCTCCTTGTTGGTGCATGTGTTCTGCTACTGCAGATTTTTCAATATGCCTGAGGCGTGCGCCTTAGGCCGCAACACGTGGAAGTTAGCACTACGGAGTCGTCATACAACGAACAACGCGATTCAGCGGAACGGAACGGTTATGGATCAGCAAAGCAGAACAGAAATAGGATATATAACGAGGAGCAAAAGACAACAACAGCAGTCTTTAGAAATCTTCTGAAGAAGCTGACAGGATGGTCAGCGAAACGTCAAGTAAAATATTAACTACACGACATCACCCGCAAGACATTTCTACTATAGATAGCCGTTGTTGATTGTGTCATTAAACGGACATTTCTACTTTGTTTTACGATTTTCCTAGCGTGTAAGTAGAAATTGTCAAAGTTTAGTTGGTTTTTCTTGGGAGTTTATGAGGAAAAGGCCGTTGCATTGATTCTAAAATTTCAATTTTGCGTTTGGCTTAGGAGATTTTAAAGTCGTAGCATTCCAAAGACAACGTCATATGTGTGCTTGGTGAACAACATTAGATGTTCGGAAATGCAGTCAATGATTAATGTAATTATTTACAAGTTATAAGTTTTAGTTTATAATCATTGTTTATCATGGTGCATCAGTGTTGTGTACATAGATGTATTGTCCGTCTAGAAAGTATCCGGAATTTATTATTTTTCTTAATTTGAATATAATTCTTTTTTGTTACATCCTAAGACAAAAGTCATGCATCAAGTAAGTTGTGGTGACTGTAGGCCATGGCAAAAATCATATAACAACACCAGGTGTCGAATATTGTTGATTATCAACAGGCTGAATATTTCTGAAATAATGTCGCAAGTAGAAAGAAGCAAGTTGGTGGAATATTTGTATAGAAAAGGTGTTCATCGAAAACATATGGGGACTAATGAAAATTGAAGTAGTATTAGTAAATGAGATGAATTATTTTTTGTGATTTTATTATTCATTGCTTAGTAAATAACAAAGCACTACAATTTTTAATATGTAAGCAATTTCATAATTTTGTTTTTAATAAATTTAATTGGGAATAGATTCTTTCAGCTGCGGCTGAAGAATGAGGCAAGGCAGGTTACCAATCCAGAAATTAATTTCCTTATATTCGGAAATAAAGTTTCATTTAAGGCATTCTTTAAGTTGAAAACCTGGTGCCAAAATTCTCCTAATGGTTTATTTTCATAAACGTATAATTGTGTAAAGTCTCCTAGAAGCTGCCATTCGTCGTTTAATTCTCCCAAGTTTTCGATTAAATTGGGAAAATCTGTTATCGAATCAACTAAATTTGATAAATTTAATTCGCCTGTTCTTTTTGAACTTTGAGAAAAATAATTATATATATCGCAAATTTTTCAATATTATTGGGAAGTTTACTACATGCTGCTGAGGCTGCTAAATGAAAAGAGTGGCAAACACATTCCATACAAAAATATTAGCGTTTATTACCTTAAATCTTCTTTTAAGGCCAGTTTTGTCACCCATCATAACTATGCCATTATCTGCAACAAATCCTACCATGTTAATTAAAGGAATGTCCTTTGTTTGCATTAAATTCATAATTTCCAGAAATACAGATTCCGAATTTGCTTGCTGCATTTCTAAGAATTCCAAAAAGTGATCATAAATGTTGTTATTGTTAAACATTTAGATGTACTAATATCTGTTTCATCAATTATAAAGTAAAGCTGTTAGTTGTAAACAAATTTTCGTTCCTTTTCTTCCACATTCCAATTTTTCCGCTATTTCAGAATCAGGACATATTGGGGAAATGAATTTTGGTAAATGATCTAGTGTACGAAAAGGACAATTATGTTCTGCCGCAAACAACCAATTTTAATTCTGCCTTTTTCAAATTCTTTCGTATTAAGATTCTTTTCTTGGATGCAATAAGGTCTGTTATTTTGTTTTTACTTTTCAAGACATTTATATTATTTCTATGTAATTTTATCTCACTGTGTCTGTATATACGAGTAATACCACCAAATTCTTTATTACAAGCCACACACATCTGTGTTTTTGTTTTCTCAAACCACTTTGACAAAAGCGGATCCTGCTCAGTCCATTTATGTGTATTTCTGTTTGTAACTTGCTTTTCTTTTTTTGTGCACATTTTCACAAAATTATCGGAATCAGATTCAATATCAGATAATTGAGAACAAGAACCAGAAATACTTGAAGAGGGCATAGGACAACTGTCCTCTTTTCCTTTCTCTTCTAAAGGTTGTTCCTTTTTTATTAAAAATTATTTTATAAATTGCCAATTATGATTTCAGAAAGTCCAAGTCAATTTAAGTGCAAAGCGATAATACATCAATTCCACTCTTGCTCATACTCGGCCATATTCCAGCTGTACCAACATCAAATTAATCAAGAACTAAAAACACTTGTAACGTTTGACATTTGCACCAGGTGCCTTATGTTTCTATGACGGATACCTAACCTCTAAATATTTCCTGAATATAAAATAAGAATAAGTGAAAACAATGTCACGAGTTATTGTTAAAAATTTGCCTAAAACTGTAAGCAACAATATTTTTGAGGTGAAAATTACTAACACATTTCTATTGCAGATAACAGAGGATAGACTGCGCCAAATTTTTAGCGAGAAAGGGTTGTTAACCGATGTGCAGTTAAAGTATACACCAGATGGAAAATTTCGCCAATTTGCTTTTATCGGATTTCAAAATGAAGCAGATGCTCAAGAAGCAATTAAATATTTCCATAACACATGTATACAAACCAATAAAATCGAGGTAGCGCCTTGTGCGTTATTAGGTGAGTTTTTGTTTATTATTTAACTGCACCTATAATAATTTGATATTAATTAAGTTTATTGTGTGTATTTAATTAGGTGATTCCTCAAAACCTAAGTCTTGGAGTAAGTATGCACCAGATAGTAATTTATCTAAAACGAAGCAGACGAAGAAAGAATTTACTGAGACCACAAGTAACATACACGATCTTGAAAAGGACCGAATACAAAACAAGACCAATGAACTTATAACTAAGGTAGGTTAAACATTAGTGTATGTACTACCATTACATTTACTATTTTATATTTTCAGTATAAAGATGATCCTCTATTTGAAGAATTTATGGAAGTTCATGGTGCTAAGGAAAATTTAGAACAATTATTGGCTCAGAAGTTCAAAACTCAAAATGAGGAAGATGCAAGTGATTCTGGAGTCTCAGAAGCAGAAAGCAGTTTGGAGGATAAGAAAAATGAAACCACAGATATGACAGATTTAGAGGTATTGCGATATCTAAATTAAAACGGAATTATACTTTTAATGATATAGTTAATTATAGTATATGCAAATGTTAATGAGAGATAAACAGACTAAACCAAGACAAAAAATGGAGAAGAAGGTTAAAGAAAAAATTAATTTATTTACTTTAAAGGTAATATATTCAATAGGCTGGTTAATGTGTAGGGATGACCAAGGCAGGTGAAATGATTACTTTATTGCAGCTACTAGGCAGACTTGTCTCTATTCATCTCATAAGAAAGGGTTTGCGTTGCCTACTGCTTTCCCCGAGAGTCGACAAAACACGAGTCTGTCTAGTCGCTTCAAAAAAGTAATCATTTCACCTGCCTTTGTCATCTCTATTAATGTGTTAATAAAGGTTTTTCCATTTTAGTTAAAAAATCTACCATGCAAATGCAAAAAAAAAGATATAAAACAATTCTTCAGTCCGAATATTCCCTATTCCATTAGAATACCACGTAATATTAAAGGCATTGCTTACGTTGGATTTAAAAATGAAAAACAATTAAACAAAGCTGTACTAAAAAACAAAAGTATTATATGTGAGTTTATAATTTAAAAAAAAACAAACTATATTTTATAAATTTTTGCATTACAATTTTTAGTGGGGAAGAGCATTCTGATAACAGTATACAAGACATCCAGCAAAATAGAAGCGGAAAGTGAAGTGAATGCTCAGAAAAGAGAGAAATGGAAATCACAAGAAGAGAGGCTGAAAAATGAGGAGGATGTAGCTGAATCAGGAAGAATTTTTATTAGAAATCTCTCATACACAACCACAGAAGATGACGTTCAGAATTTATTTTCAAAATTTGGTAAGGTTGTATGTTTTTGTATATGGAGTGTCCCTAATTCTTAATTTAAAATAATTAATTGAAATTTAATATTATAAAAATTGAACATTAAAGAAAAAGGAAAAAGAAAACAAAAAAAGAAGAAAAAACCAATGAAAAATTATGACAAAAGATGAAATTCTTCTGAAAATAGGATAACGTAAAAAATACTGAGTAAGTGGCAAGAAGAAGCATACAGGGGATTGAAAAAATCGAAAAACGAAACGCATATTAAACAAACTTTAAAGAAAAGGATTGTTGTCTTTTCTCCAGGTCCCGAACCCCAAATAAAAAACAAAATTTTTAAGATAAACTGTGAAGGTTAAGAACAAAATTGGAACATATTTTCAATTATCTAGATATCGAAAGTAAATATCAACTTTGTTATTTCAAATAGAACTTAAGGTTCGTTTATCTTGCTCGCGTTTGTTCTAGAGTGCTACTCTAAATCGAATAGTACAAATTGGTATCAGTGTAGTATACATAACTTAAAGGATGGAGTATGGCAAGGCGACGAAGGATGACGAAACTCTGTTAATTTCAAATTCTTTCTCCAGCGATGACGATATAGAAGTTGTACTGAAAGATGTGCAGCTTCAACAATATTCTGTTTTCTGATTAGGACCAATATTCATGGGCGTACCCAGAGGGGGACAGGAAGGGACTAAAAGACAAAAAAAAAGTTTTAATCTGAGTTCACACGGCATGAGACAGCCTGGCAAAGCATACTTCGTAAAATGTTGACGAGGCTACCTCGAGCGAGTCAACGTAAGTCGGGTTTTGGTCGCTTATCAAAGGTGTTTGCCCTGCGCGTCGCTGTTGTACGAAGAATTCTTCATTCTTCGACGCAGCATGCAGCAGCCCAAAAGAAGCTCCATACAATTGAGAGGGAAACGTCGGCATTCTCGTGCAATTACGACGCAGTTTCAACTCGGAAACCCAAATTCTTTAGAAGAAAACAACGACCGCGGAAGTCTACAACATCATAAATTGTATCTTACATAAGGTGACACGTGGGGATCTGATGTTTTGGAAAATATTTTTTATTAGAAACAAGAAGAGTAAAATATATCATTTTATTTATCCAAAGGGAATGACTGTTTCGAGTGGTCCAATGTGTAAGCTCTATTAACAAGAACTCGTGATTTTGAGACAATACAGAAAAAACTCGGACATATCAAGACCCGAGAATCAACAACATTGAAAAGGAGGCTGTGTTGCTGCAATGGTGGGGGTTCAATTCTGATTAAGGCGTTATTTACGAATACAGAATGTTCTGCGGATCATGGCTTCATTGTAATTGCGTGATGAACCCTCTTGAGTTGAATGAAATCCACTCCATTTTCTGCTGAGTATTGTCTGTTTAAAAATATCAGGTTCCCATGTGCCAGCCAATAATGATGCCTAAAAAAAACAAAGAATTCCTGTGGCATATAACAGGAATGACTTGTATTGTATTGTTTAGGTTGGAGTAGTGAATCTTATAAAAATATAATATTATTTTCCACAGGTCCGCTTGCAGAAGTAAATTTACCAATTGATTCTGTAACAAGGAAGTTAAAAGGATTTGGATTGGTCACCTTCGTAATGCCAGAACACGCTGTTAAAGCATACATAGAATTAGACGGATCAATATTACATGGAAGAATGTTACATTTACTACCTGGTATTGCGAAAGAAACGGGCGATCACACATTACGTGATGGTAATGAATTAATTTATTATTCTAGAAATTCTTAATAATGAAATAAAGTAGTGCTGAAAGTCTTTTGATTGAACGTTCTTGAAACAATATCTCATCTAATTTACGTTTACAGATTCAACAAACTATAAGAAAAAGAAAGAAAAGGACAAAAAATCTCAAGCAAGTTCCATTCACAATTGGAACTCACTTTTCTTAGGCCACAATGCTGTGGCAGAAATAATTGCTGATACATATGGTACAAGTAAGAAGGCTGTGCTTGATCCTCACGGTAATAGCAATGCGGCCGTAAGGTTAGCACTTGGCGAAACGCAAATCATAGCAAGTACGAGAAAATACTTAGAACAAGAAGGTGTTATACTCGATGCTTTCAATGAGGTATCCTGCCCTGAAATAAATGTATTCGTAAACTAACTTTTGGATGAATTTCTTTGCAGCAAACTGTTAAGAGATCGAAAACAATCATACTTATAAAGAATTTACCTGCAAATACCCAAACAAAAGAATTGTACGACATATTCAAACCATTTGGTATCGTTGGCCGTGTTATTTTACCACCCAGTTGTGTTACAGGTAAAATACGTAATAAGTACTAAATTAATAATGTTAATGTTAAAGTGGTACAAGATCAGATCGTTTTATTCTTTCCAAAACTGTTTTACTTCAGAGTTAAATGATCTCAGTGCTTTGTTTACAGACGCTGAACGCTATCACTAAATACGTTAATAGGGTTGCATAATTAAGTTTCCTAAGCCAGTTGTATCTCTTTCTCTGGATCTTTTTTTAGTGGTTTCTTGTTCCTTCCTATTTGTAATCATACTAAAAGGGACGTATGAATTCGAAATATTAGGATCTAAGAATACAGCAAAGTATGAAACGGGTTACCATTGTGCCACCGTGTTTTTGTACCGAAATTTAATTTCTAATCCATATTTCCCTTCATTTTTGTATTTTTTGTAAAACACTTACATTTTTCTATGCCTCGGTATATCTCCCGATTTTATTTTCAAAATTATGAATTTTTTATAATTTTGTTTTGAAACGTATTCGAAAATGCAGCTTTATAAAGTGAAATTATATTTTTTTTATGAATTTTTGTCCAAAAACCAATAACTAAAATTTATGCAACCAAATATACATCCCTAGTTTTCTTAGCCTATCAGCGACTTTCAGATAAGCTCCAAGATTAGCAATTAGTCAGGGGTGGCAGGGTAGTCAGTGCTCACCCAGTCACCCAGGATAAGAAGGAGTCAGAGAAAAAACATCTCAAAGATCGTTGCAACAACAAATTTTGCAAAACTTGTCAGAAACGACTTTACACTTTTACTCTTACAGGGCTAGTTGAATTTATTGAACCGTCAGAAGCAAGAAAAGCGTTCACGCGTTTAGCTTATAGTAAATTTAAAAATTTACCCCTCTATCTAGAGTGGGCTCCCGAAAACAGCTTAAGTAGGAAAAACGGAAACGCATTTAATGCAAACAAAATTGAACAAAACGCTGAAAGTAAGTCGAAAGATAGTTCTGAAGAAACAAATGCAGATACGGATGTCATAAAAGCGGACCAAGAGGAATCTGATAATGAAGATGAAGCACCAGAACCCGATACTACGCTGTTTGTGAAAAATCTAAATTTTGAAACAACTGATGAAAGCCTGAAAAAAGTAAGTTTATTGCTTATTGTGTTTATAACCAACCTCCACCCTCTATCTATTCTTAATAGCATTTTGAAAGCTGCGGGAAAGTTTACTATGCTACAGTTGCAATGAAGAAAGATAGAAGTGATCCTACCAAGAGGTTATCTATGGGTTATGGGTTCGTGCAGTTTATGCATAAATCGGGTATCGAAAAAGCGCTGAAAACGTTACAACAGTCAACTTTAGATGGAAAATCTTTGGAATTGAAAAGATCGGAAAGAACGTTAGCGTAAGATTCTCATATTTTACCGTTTGAATATCTCCTTTACGTATTTAATTTTTATTTTTAGTAACCAAACGAATTCTACGCGGAAAGTTTCCAAGAAAACCAAACAGACTGGTACTAAAATTTTGGTGCGAAATGTGCCGTTCCAAGCAACAAAGAAAGAAATTCAGGAATTATTCAAGTTTGTTTATATTTATCTTTTGAAATGCATATATTAAACGACAAATGAATCCATAATCTACAATTTTATTTCAGGGCATTTGGTGAAATAAAAGCTCTACGGTTACCCAAGAAAATGGCAACGGACGTTAATACGCATCGTGGTTTTGCTTTTGTTGACTTTGTTACAGCTAGTGATGCAAAGGTAATTTTCTATTTTCAGATATATTATTCTAATGTTTGACTATATATTTTTATGTGCAGAAAGCATTTGAAGCACTCTCTCAAAGTACACATTTGTATGGGAGGCGACTGGTACTAGAATGGGCTGCCGCAGATGAAGGTGTTGATCAAATTCGAAAAAGAACAGCGGACCACTTTCATTCTTCTTCGGTCGAGATAAAGTCGAAAAAAGGCGTTTTTAACATAGAATAAATAATCATGTTTTATAAACTTGTTTTGTTTTATTCAGTAATATTTACTCACAGAAAATAAATTAATGTCGTTGGAGACTATGTTACAGCTAAATACAAAAAGGATGTATAGATTTGCAGATGGAAAATTCCCAAACAGTATGCGTACTACATACTGGGTGCCATCCACTGTGTATGCATTGTGGACAGGATTATTTTGTTTAACCCTTCATTTGGCAACACAGGATAAACGATTACAATAAAATTAAAACTGATAACAATACTTTGAATATGGTTTTATGTATGTACGTGTATTGTCGGAACAAAATATTTTTTTTACAAGAAATATATGTTACTCTCAAGCAACACTACCTGAACCAAGAATCTAATAAAATTGTTTAGTATGATTATAAACAAAATACGTACACAAACGCTAATTGAAAATGTGATCAAAAATGAACACCCAAGCTGATCAACTTTTACTGTGTAGCTGTTATGCATCATACGATTTTTTGCTTTTTTTTCACAAAAAGTCTAAATAACTCTAAAACGGTATGTAAAAGGATGTTTTATAAAATTGGCTCTAAAATGCCCAATAAAATCTAAAAATGCAACAAAAAAATATAGGTTTCTATTTATAGTATCAATCATAGCTAACTAGGCTTAATCCCGAAGTTTCAAAATCGAGATATCATTGTAAATTCAAGAACTTTTAATTGATGGGATTTCGCATATTAGCGTATATAGATCCTACGGATATGTCTGGCTTTATAAGGTGCTGATATCCATAATCTGGTTTACGGGGTTGCCAAATCTTTTACAGTGATGATCCATTTTATTTTTAATATTGATAGTAACCGAGCCGTACGCTACTGCGAAAGCACTTGTTTCTGCAGGCTTACTAATTTGCTCACGCCATTTTATTAATCTGAGGTTATTTCTCTGGAAATTTAATTTTCAATATGCTCCATGTTTTTGTAACAATTAACAATTAATACCTGAAGAAATATGTTATTCAAGAGCACGTGTAGTATTTGTTATATTGCGATATTAGAATAAAGGTGAAAAATAAAAATCATTTCCATGGTTGATGTGGCAAGTATATTTGTATCTAGTAATTTCAGTTATTAAAATGACTTGTTCCAGTCAATAATTATTCCAATTTTTAATGGGTCACAATGGATAGACAAATGTTTGGAACATATACTGCTACAAACCTGTTTGGGAAAATTGAAAATAGAAATTTGCGTGTGCAATGATAATAGTGCAGATAACACATTACCACTTCTTTATAAGTGGAAGAATAGGTTACTAGGAAGGAATATTCCTTTAACAATCTACGATAATAATTCAGGAAAAGCTGGCGGTGTAGGTTATGCAAAAAATCGAGCTGTTGAGATCAGCTCTGGTCAGTACTTATGCTTTCAAGATATTGATGATTTAATGTTACCAGATCGAATATTAAAACAGTACAACGTTGCTCAAACAATTAATGATAATTATATAGTAGGTTCAAAATTTGAAAGGACGCCAGTAGATTCAACAATACGATATACTTCGTGGGCTAATAATTTAACAAAGGAACAGCTAAATATACAGGTTTATACTGCAAATGGTCCCACTGTTATAATGCCAACTTGGTTTCTTCATCGATCCATTTTTGATAGGTATAAATAATTCATAAGGCGTTATTTTTGTGAAATAGCCATGATAAATCTAAACACCTAAGAAAGGAGTGTAGTAATAGCTAAAGAAAATGATATAAATACCACAAAAAGGCTTATAAAAGTTGCCCTTTATGTGCTCAATTATTTGTAAGTCTGTACCAAAAAGTTTAGCATAATAGAAATTATTTTAAAAAGGCTAAAATGTTTAATCATCAGATACTTTAAAATCGCTAAAAATACAATAACGATTACATATTAATCACTAATTCTATAATCTTTTAAATGAAGTGATGAATTTTGTTTTATTTTAATTGCTGAAATCATTTTGCTTTAGAGATTAAAACCCATTCTTGGTTGTCTAACAATAAATATAGGGTTTTAATTATTTTTGAACAATTCTTGTCGATTCCTAATTTACACCTTAAAGGAATTTTACAGAATTTTATGCATCCTATTAATAATCCTTTATCATCTTCTGGACCTGGATAATTGAGAAAATTAGGCAGATCCAGATGTTGCAATTTAAACATTTCTAAAGAATTAAAATAATGGATTTAGGTTTTGGAAAAACTAACTATATTGGAAAGTCGCTCTTAAATGATCAGTTTATACTGTGTATACATGCTTTGGATGATGGATAACATTCAGACGACTATTTCATTAATATTTCCAAATACCTTCCAGTAGTTCTTTTAACGGTCAAGTGTTAGGAAAAATCTTCGTTTACTAGATTGAGCACCTATACCTACTCCGTTTTGTATAAAAAAATATTTCTTTTTTGTTAATACTGCAAATAAAATATTCTGTTGAATATAAAATAATTACTTTTATTACCAATAAAAGAAAAGCAACCGTATATCAAGGGATGATTAAAGCAAAACATTTTTTTTTAATTTTGTTTTAAACACCTGTAAGAGTGTAGAGCATATTTGCTTTAAATATGCCAACCCTGTCTTTAAGTATTTCGATTTATTAATGCCATAAAAAAACTTGTTTAGAATTGGAGGATTTTCAGAAGCTGGCAAAGGTACACCAGAAGATCTCATTTTCTTTTATAAGCATATAGATTTAGGCGGGAAGCTATATCGAGTAGATGAAGTTCTTCTAATTTATAATTATCATATCCACGCAACTACACATTCCATTCATGAGTAAGCTACTCAGTATCATCGACCTAATGTTTTCATTTTTCATCCTTTAACTTTTTAGAGAAACAATTTGGTCACTAAGAATTGCGCAAATACAGATGAATGTAATCGATAGCTGGAAGAACTTTACAATCTGGAATTCTGGTAAACAAGGCAGGAAATTTTATAAAACGTTATTTCCTGAAAATCAAAAGAAAGTAATAGCAATGTGTGACGTAGATCGAAATAAAATAGGGAAATTTTATGTCCCATACGACCCTGTTAAACGTACCAATTGTGAACCAATCAAAATAATACATTTTAAAGAAGCTAAGCCACCTATAATTATATGTGTAAAATTGGTAATATTTAATTATGCATAATAACATCCTTATTTATTCTGCATATTTCAGAATATTACAGACGGAGCATTTGAAGCGAATCTGAAATCATTAAACCTGCGAGAAGGCTTAGATTATATTTATTTCAGCTAGAAAATACAGTATTTTATCTCAATAACGCAGTTTAAAGTTACTGCTAGGGAAAAATCAATCTGGGTTCTACCAAATCATTCCAACAATACGATTTAACAGGGCTACTGTCTATCTTCGGCTCTTCAACACTAAACTTTCCATCTGGCTCTTTGCATTGATCTACGCCATCTACAATATTAAGTTGATTAGATATATTAAACGTTATTTTTGTTGTGAAGTTTTACCAATGACATTAACGTCGATATTTAAATTTTCCTCATTAAATGATCGAACTTGTCCGATAATGTATTTTGACAATTCCGGCGTATAATCCTTTGCAAGTCGAAGTATCTGCAACAAAATAAAAACATTTCAGGAACGGTTTATATTTTATTCAATAGCTCTTGTATATTAAAGATCAAAATAGTGGTATTTAGTTTCTTTTAAAGAAACTAATAAATATTTATAGTAGGCTACTGTAACTCTGGAAAATCAAATAGCTTAGCCTAAGTATCAAAAATATTATATTTAACAGCGAAATGCGCAAGAAATTTACGCAATGTACCTTTCTGACATATTTCCAACCTATTTTAAAGCGACGATCCAATGACCTAACTGGGTACAATGGGCGCTGTGCATTCGAGTCGCATTAGGATAAACATTTTTTTTTAGTGGGTAAAATCCCGAGTCACCATTCACACGTTGGGAAGAGTTAAGATTACGATGATGGGGTGATGATAATAAAGTTACGGAACACCTTTCACACACTAAAGGCTCTCGAGGTTACGACGAGTTTTAAAAAGCGTATACACCCTGTTGGGCTGTCACCACATGTATCTATTGGAAATTGGAAGCCACCGTAATAATCTATAAAGTTTTTATATTAGAAATTCCATTCTCTATCAACGTATTGGAAAATACACAGAGTTTCTTTATAAAATTGCGGCGTGTAATTTTTTTTCTTCGTTCACCAAGGACTACTAATTTGCCAAGCGAACAGATTTCGCAGGACCAATAATGACGAAGATGGCTATAATGGCCCGTTAATTTGAATCTCTCTGTACCCAATAATATGCTTTACTTCTTTAGGAATGCCGCCTCCCGCCATGGGGTATTTAGACAGGGTAAGCGTCAAAAACTTTAGTAGTCCTAATTAATTCTAAACGCGTCGCATTTTTAAAGCAAAATTTAAAAATTATAGCAGAAAAACAGGCAATGAGAAAATCCAAATTTTTATTAGTACTTAATAGTCCCTAAAGGCTGCGCGATTTCGCAATTATCTTGTAATAATTTGCTAGTAGAATGCCCAATCTCTACTACAGAATAAAGAAATAGCGAAAAATACACAAAAATTTACAATTTATACTCGATTTTTTAAACTTTCATAATAAAAGAAATTATTAACCTATAACTTATCGTAAGGGATTGGCAAAGTGCGGAGGAATGAAGATTAGTCAATCTGTTGTTCAATGATAATCCATGTTTGCCTTGGGGTAATTTCTTCTGCGGATTGAATTTTGCAAAATTGATCTTTACCCGTAGCCCACGTGGAGGCGACGTTTCCATAAGGGAAATAAGTCGATGGATGGACTGTAATATGAATATAACCACTGAGGTGAAGGATGCGCTAATTTGAGAACGGATTTTAGAGCATAGTGCAGAAGGTTCCTCGCCTTTAGATGTTTGAGATCACGGAATATTGTATAGCTCGTCTACTATGGGCATTACGATGGGAAGCGATCAATTAGGATAGCAGATTTTCTTTAATTGGAGCGGAAAAATAAAAGCGCTATAAAACATGGCCGTCCGCTCCATAAAACTGTCGAGGTATCGTGACGTACCATTCGAATAGAAAAAGGTGCCATAAACATCTAGCAGACTTTCTTACAATTACTTTACATCAATGGCGTTCGCTAAATGCGACCAATGACAAGGCAAGCACAGGTATGAATTGAAAACGAGTTACGATTAGAAACGATAATGTTCAATTCTGTCTTACCCCCACTCTAGGAGGAATTAATGTAAATATGTTGGTTTTATGAGGGTCACACTAGTAAATATGAACTGCTTCTATTGCTCTAACTTCTTTGGTAGAAAATCCTCCATGGCAAACTGATCATCTGCCCTTCCGCTTACCAAAACTATGAGATTTCATTGGACGAAGATTACGGCGTTATTAACGACCCTCAAGTAATTGGAACGATTTTTCGGAGGGTGTCGATAATGGTGAATATTCAAATTTGCATGCAATTCTAAAAGGAATAAAGACAATTACAAGAAGGTGGGACAAGGCCAGAGGTGGAACAATTCACCAGCGAGTAGCTGAATTTTCACGTGTAAATTGTAAATAAAATCATTTGCACAATTAAGAATTTGATCCCTTAAGAGATTGTATATAAAATTTATGGGGTACTATAAAGGCTTTACCTTGAAAGCAATTATATCTCTACTCTTTGGTTTTGTAGATCTCATAAGAGGCGATTTTAAAATAATATCTTCAGATATTAACGGAGTAGAACATGCAGCTGCTTTTGCCATCTCTTCAATACTATCATCACAAATCGTGATCTGCTCTTTATTACAATTTGTCAATGCATCTAAATTCTCTGGAACATCTTCAGCCTTCATAGCTTCATTAAACTCTTTAGTTTTCGCAATAACATTTGCGGTACCGTTAATACTTTTTGGAACATGAGGTGTGGTATCTCCATCACAATTTTCTATGATTTCAATACTTTCCAATGACTGTTTTTCTTCCATCGGGAAATTTTTATTTGTCTCTTCTGTTGGAGGTAATAGATTCTTTTGTGTTCTTTCTTCTATGCATCCTTTTCCATTGCTTGCATGTTCTTCTGGAGTACAAGTATCCTCATCATCACTGAATTTAATATGAATTGCAGGTGTTAAATGTCGTTTGATAACATTTGGCACTCTTCTATAAGATTCTGCTGTTGTATTTAGCTGAAAATGTTCATTTTCATTGCTCACTTTTGACTTGCGTTTTCTATGCGATCTCTTTCGTTTTCTTTTTGTAATGAAACTAGGAGTTTCAAAGTAGCTAGTACGATCAGATAGTTTTTCTGAGGAAAAATCTTTTGATAGTGAGGAACTCCTTTCTGAACGAATACTAGTATTATCTATATCTATAGGAAAATCTTTAGAAGTGTTGCTTGTTGAATTAGTAGCTTTATCATTTTGATTGTTTTCTGCGGAATTCTGCATCAATTGAAGGTTGTCACAAAAGGAATTTGCAGTGCCTTTTAAAATCAACTTGTTCTCGTGTGAATTTATTACATTTGTCATGGATGTCTCCAATATCTCCTCGGGTTCGGTAACACTTTTCTCTACAGGAGTATTTTTATTACTTCCATAAGGCGGGTCAACTTCATTTCCATAATCAGAAATTTGTGAATTTGAAGTTGCGGTAGACATTTGCATATTTTTTGATGGTTTATGTTCCATTATTGACTCTCTCTGTGTATTTTCTATTTGTTTTTCTTTTGCTTGTGGACAAATTAATTCAGATAAAGGTTTTTCTTTTAATTCATCATTTTTAAAATGATCTACCTGCTTATTAACTATATTTCTAGTTTGTTTCAAATTACTTGTGAATGTATTAGATTTTTCTTGTGGAAAGTCTTTAGTAGAAGTTGCCGCGTTATTATCACTTGATGCAATCGGAATATTAATAGTTAAATTTACTTGCTTATCAGGAAGGCTATTTGTAACTACTATACTTTTGACAATATTCGATTTCTTGGGTAAAACATAACTAATAAGATCAGTATTACGTTTCTGTATTATTAGCTTTTTTTGGCGAAAATCCAAATTCTTTTCTTTTTCTTCGGATATCCCATCAATTTCCTGAGGGCATTCTTGGTTTGTGTTTTTATCCTCAACTATTTTATCTTCCATAATTTCAGATTTATTTGTTGGATCTGCTAAGTCTGAATACTTCTCAAAGTATAAGACTTTCCGTTTCACAGAATTATCTAATTTATCTTGTATTTTCTCTTCCGATGTTTTAAAACCTACATGTGATGTATTTTGATCATTTGATTCTTGTTGTTTTATGCTGCCATCTCTTTGTTCCTGAACATCAGCTTCATAATTCTTTTCAGGATTGGATACGTCTCCATTTTTCACTGTTTGATATTTTTCATTTATTGTAGGAGAATCTACACTATTATTTTCTGCTTGTACATATTCTTCCTCCAATGAGCTTTTACAAATGTCAGTTTTATTTTTTTTCTTTTTCTTTTTGCTTCGAGTCTTTTCTTCAAACTTATTACTAACAGATATTTCCCCATTTTCACATTCTTCTATTATTTCCCTTTTACGTTTACTTTTTGTTTTAAGCAGTATAGTACTTGTAATTTTAGGTAATGGTGTGCTGGTGTAAGCAGGCAAGTTTGTATGTGATTTTGGGATCGCTCTAGAAAAAAAATTTTAGTGATGTAAATTTCAACGATTAAAGACAATTATCTCATACACAACAACATCATCTTGCTGCAGGATACGTATATCTTCAGTGGGGGGAATAAAGCAACCATTTGATAGCAAATAGAAGTTCTCTAAGCCGAAGATCCCTTGTATATGATTCTCTAAATCTGCAATACATTTCATCTTCTTCTTTACAAATATTTTACACATACATCTATGATCTTGAAAAAAATGAGTTAAATGCAATATTATCCGAAAATTTCTTGTTTCTTCCATATTATAAAAAATACAAATAGCAATATATAATTAACGAAATAACAGACAAATAACGAATATAACCATAAAATTGATAAATTTAAACTTATACCGGATACCAACACGTAAATATTGAAAGTTCTAGTAAATTTAATATATAATAATAAAGAAATATCCCTTTCAAATAGGGAATTACGACTTTTATTTGGTCATTTTGGTAATGATCTGAAGTTAAAACATTTTATTGTATAGCTGTCAAATTATGAGTGTGTCACGTCGTTTTTGTATGCAGATGCAATTATACTCATCATCTAATTATAATTTGTGTCATGTTATAATTAATATACTTACAAGAAAGTTATATTAAATAATGTCAAACCCTTTTGCTGCGTTGTTGGAAAAAAGCACTACTACCGGCAACCATCGAGATGTAAATAAAGTGTGCAATGCAATCGAAAATGTTTTTGGATTTACGCTTAGTAGAACAAGAAGCGAAGCGAAAAATCTCCTATACTTGGAAGATCAAGCTAATACTTTTCCAGGGCAAGATCTAGATTTGTCAATCCTTGAGCATGCTCTTTTCGAACGTTTGTTCATCACTTTCCCAAGTGATTCTAACGATTTTAAATACGAAAGTAACATTATTCGATATTTATTTGCTTGTTATAAGAATAATCTTCAGACAAAGGATAGCGATGTGAATAAGAGAATAAAGCAGTTGATAATGCGTAATGTGCTGACATCTTTGAAACAGCCCAGTTTATTTGCGGAACAGGATGTATTTGCTCAATTTTACGATATTATAAAAAATGCAGAAATCAATTCAGATGTATTTTTTGATGACATTTATAATAGCGCACTTGAAGATGAAGGTTCATTTTTATTATTATTCTTCCTTCCTTTAATTAATTACCTTTGTTCTAGATCCCATTGAAGATATGCAAGAAGTGTATATGAATCTTCTAAAGTTAATACATGAGGATATTGCAAAAGCAACGATTTTAACATTCAACATTAATCTCTTAAACGTTTTAATTAAATTTTCCAATTCCGAATTTTTAGCTTTAACATTTTTGGAATATTGTAAAGTAAAAAATGTGAATGTTGGTATTGACTATGCCAATACATTATTAGGAGCACTTCTAAGTATTTCCATATTGCCAAAGGTAGTTCAAGGAGAGTATAGTTTTTTTCCGGAGCCATTAGATCAGGTTTTTTTTTCTTAACAATTGTTCTGTATAATGTAGAATTATGGTACGTTATTTTTTAGCCAAGCAATGCAGCTCATGAAGCAATGCTTCATTCAAATACTGATAGAATTGCTAGTTGTATACATACCATTATTCTAAATATGTTAAAACAAAGCTCAACTGTCAAGACACGGGTATTATCATGGTTAGGAAATTGTCTAAAGGCCAATGTAGATAGAGGAAAATTATGGGCATCACAAGCAATGGAACTGCCTAATGTAGGACCCTTTAATACTGTTAGTGATGGTATGATGATTAATTTATTAACAGTAATAATGGAATTTTGTCAACCATTTTGCTCTGCTGATAATGAGTTGAAAGTGCTCAAAGTCGATCCTACGTATTGCGCTGTTAAGGTAAGAGATCAATATAATTAAGAATTTGCTATGTAATACTTCCAGTAAATACTGTTGTTAACATAGCACTATATCTATATTATGAATTTGATGAACAATATTAATTTTTTATAATAATTTTAAGTCTATTAAAAAATTTGTTGAACATTAGTTTATTAAAATACTTATTTATATCTGCTACAATCTGTGAAGGTAATAATAATAAGAGATTCTTAGACTATGTTTCTAATGATTTTGCGGGCACATACGAAATTGTGCGGCAGACAGTTGCATGTGCTATGATGCGTGCACAAAGTACCACTATCAATGGTCGCATTCAGCCGACGCAACTGTTGTGGAACAGTTAGAACATCTATTAGATTGTTATGCTCTCTTCTGCTACATATGCGCTATACCGAATGATACGTCACGATACATCGACAGTTTTAGGGAGCGGACAGCCATGTTTTGTAGCTCTTTTTTCCCGCTGCTAATCTGGAACATATTGAACAGTAAAACATTCAACATTGACACAAAGCGTAGCATCCAGCATACGAACTGATACACTCAAGCGTTGTCGATGTAGCAACCACTACCGATGGATAAGAGCAGGAATGCAATCAATGATCAGCGAACGCAACCTTTGTGGAACAATTGTGAGAACGTCTGCTAGATGCTTATGCTATCTTCTTTAAAATACGTTTCTTATATGTTAATACAATTTTTAACGATAACAATTATATATACACACAGTGAAGTCCTACAATATCCCCACTTTCCCCATCACCGGTACGGGAAGTGACGTCAACTTTCTTATTTTAAATAGAACATTCTGTATATTTTTGCGTTTTTGAAAAGGCAGTCGAAAGGCGAATCCAACGATGCTATATATGTTATACTTTAACTTGAGAAATATGATGATATGCAGCAATAAATGATTTGGTAGTTTTTGTTGATAGACAAAACTTGCTAGCAAAGAGCGCTAAATTGTATAGGTATAAATTATTCTTGTTCTTCGTTGTTATTATATATGTAGCATTTGTCATACACGTGTAAGAGAAAAGTGGTAATAAGTTTGCGTAATTGTTGAATGTTTATTGAAAGGTAGTTAAAAAAAAGGAAAGCTTCCTGCTTAATTTTTACCATTTTTACCAATCATTTTAGAAAATCTTATGATTGTGTGAAAATACTAGAAGAATCGTGTTTACCTAATTGTTGTTGCTGATTTTATTCCAGTTGTGATGAAAATTAAACCTTTCTTTGCAATCCATTTAATAAGCCAATTTATAATTTTTTGGTAGCTCTGAATTACCTTTTCGATTATATATTATATCCTGGATTTTTGTGATCCAAAGAGAAAACCTTGTTAATTAAGTATAACATACGCATAATTTTCAGCAATTTATCAGTAGAGACGCGCATTTTGTTACTCACGCAGAGGTCCTGAGATGCCGGGGGAACCCGAGGGGAACAGACAGTAGGACTTAATCCAAGCCATCTCACGGATAAGGCGCGGTAATACGGTACCTTCATATGTTAAGTCTGTAACATGTGATGGTTGCTGCAACCATCCTCGAACAACATCATTGCATGAACGACAATGTGAGCGTTTCTATTAGCGATAAATATTTATCAAAATGGAATATGGAGGCTGTTACCAATAAATAAATCAGCTTCTATATTCTTCGAACTCCGCAGTGCCACGTTGTCCAAGCGAATCCAAGCCTATTTAATTTAAATGTAGCTTTAAACATTCAAAAATCTAATTTTTTTTCTACATCACTTCTAACTTAGAAATCGAAAGGGTTACTGAAATGCTGTTTGTACCGCCTTGCATTTTTCTAAAAAGTGATTGAGTAATGCGAAAATTACAAACTTAAATCTACGCTAACTGTGAAGTATGTTGTAAATAATAAATATGCATTTTTAGAACGAAGATTGCGCTGCAAGAGGTGTCCATCTCCTAGATTTAAGTAAAGAGACTTGTATAATATCAAACGATGGAGAGAATTTAGAAGAATCGCAAAGACCTACCGCAGCAAACTATAGCTTTGTATCGGAGTGCTTTTACATGGGTCACAAAGCATTTGATTTAGGTTACAGGGTAGCTGTAGATAAGCTCATCAAACTAAATCAAGTAAGGATTTATAAGCTTCCTTCTGTTCGCTGTATCTAACGATTATTTTTTTTTGTAGGAAATGGTTAGAATAGAAAGAACTTATAACGATGCGATAAGTCAAAGTGCGGGTCCTAATGATATTGCTGATGCAATAAAAGCTAGAATGAAATTAGGAATGCAGAAGTATGCGTGACGTTGTCTGTATCACTTTTAATATAAATGTAAAATTTATAGATATCTTTCAGTTAAGGCGGCACTGTCAAATCCATCACTGATCGATACTGTTTTTAATTTTGTGTCGAGTACAGCTATTTGGTTGAATCAAGTTGCGGTAAATACAACTTTCACAGTGAGTGGTCAAGTTCAATACGCACCATTACATGAGAAAGAAATCAAATTCCCCCTTACAGAATCTGTTCCTACTACGTTAATGTAACGGAATAAATAGATTTTTTTTTCAATACTTAATACTTATTTATTCTAGGTGCATTCCAGAGTTTATAGTTGAGAATGTTGTATGTTATTTGTTTTTCTTAAGGAGGTTTAGTCCGAAAGTTTTTGAAATCCAAGGATTTACACGTTTAAGTCCAATTTTAACATTCATTTTAATATACATGAGCTCACCCGGTCGGATGAAAAATCCACATTTGAGAGCTCGTTTAGCCGAAGCTTTAGAAGCATTGTTACCATTCCATAAAGATGATCCTCCAGGTCTTAATCCGCTAGGTGGATATCAAAGGGAAATGCTGTTTAAGGCTCATGTTCATCGCCAACAGGTAATGTTGGATTATCAAAGTTATTTTATTTTATAGTCTACTTCGATTTAAATGACTAAATATACAGATCGCCTCTGAAAGGTTTATGCAAAATGCTATCACAAATTCTTTAAGGTAAAAAGTTATCATCCTAATCTCATGTAAAACGTAAAATTTAGTTACGACTTCCGGTATAACCGGAAGTAACACGAGTCCAAAAATAATTTTTTATATTATTTATTTAATTATAAATAAATTTCCAGAATTAGGCTAAGATGTTAACTGCGAAAACTTTTTTCTCATTTTAGATAGTAAAGAGCTTGTTAGAAGTTTTTGTTGGCATAGAAATGACAGGTCAAAGTGTTCAATTTGAACAGAAATTTAATTATCGTAGACCTATGTATCTAGTAATGGATTATTTATGGGAATTACCAGAACATAAAACATATTTCAGGTAATCTAATTTTAAATTAATTACTGCATTTGATCTCAAATTTTAATTCTTCTTAAAGGTTACTTGCTGAAGATGCAGAAAAGAACATGGAAGCAGTAACTCCACCACTATTCCTGAGATTTATCAATTTACTAATGAATGATGCCGTATTCTTATTAGACGAAGCTCTTGCCAATATGGCAAAACTGAGAGAACTACAAGCAGCAAGGTAATTAATCATTTCATATCTACCGGTTTTCTAAAAGTCAATATTTTGCTTATTATGATTCGTTCCTTAGAGAGAGCGGTGAATGGAATAATCTGCCCATAATGGAAAGATCGCAAAATATGGGTTACCTACAACATATCGGCATGATTGCGCGCTTCAATAATATCCTTGGCAGAGATACGATTCGTACTTTGGTGAATTTAACTTCCGAAATCGTTATAGTATTTACACATTCCACGATGGTTGATCGAGTTGCTGCCATGCTAAACTATTTCTTGTTGAAATTAGTGGGGCCCAATCAAAAGAATTTCAAGGTATAATTGACTAACTTATTCTATTAACACACGCAGCTGGCGAATATGAATGAAACACAAACTTATCGTTCTGGTATATGAAAAAATCTGAACCTACGGATAACTTGAAAGACCAGCAGAAATATATAAAGCAGAGAAACTATCTATGAGTACAGATAGAATTCGACATCGTAATGCTGTGGAACCTTACACTAGCTATGCGAGACTGAATTTTTGCATTCTTATTTTCTACCGATAAGTACGAATGGACGGCTATACCAGCAATGATGTTTTCCTGATCTGCTTTGGTTATTAGTTTTATTTAGTTTTTTTTCAATAGTAACAAAGTAGTGATTGGTACTACTTACTTGTGACTTGCTAAATATCGGTCCTGTGAAAAAATGTTCTGATTGATGATCCTGCTTCCTGTACTCTAGTTTCATAATAGTAATGGCCTAGTTGGATAAAAAAATCGTTTAAAAAAATATGACTGTATCAGCACGTATGCAGTTTTGGCAAATGTGGCGCAGGAGTTTAACACCAAACTAGCGATTTTGTGTTTTTTTTTTAACACATAACTGCCACCAATTTAAGCAGTATTGATTAGTATTTTCAATTAAGTAATTGCTTCAGTGAAACACTTTCTATTGGATTCTACTCTAATTTCTTTTCATTCAATAGCTTTATGTTTAACACATTTTCCAGAAAGCATAGCCATTATGGGGGAAATTCTACGACCTTGGCGAGGGTAAATCTGCAATTTTTGTTATAAATTACATTTTTATAGTACTTTGAATAGTGTGCATACAACGTTGCTTTAATGTTCGCATCAAACCAAGATCGATCTTGGTGGTTTGTATCGTTTCTATCGTTCTATTCATCGTATGATAATTTTATCTTTACATTTTAGCACATACCAAGTTTTCCAAATATGTAATAATGCCATAGTTTTGCACCGATTACGAGAAAACTTGCTTAGATTTATTAAGTTGATTCATTCCAAAAGGAAGGTTATTGATAGTCAATCTCCTGTACATTAAAGTGTCGTCCGTAAGCATCTAGATTTTATCCCGTACGTATTCATGTAAGCACTCGCCTAGAAATAGTAAGGGCTCCACAACTGACCCCTGCGGAACACTCTTGCTCTGTGCAAGAATAGAAAGCCCATCACTTTGAAGAAAGCAATATTTTGCGATTTATAGTGGCACATGCGCGGCTATAATCGACAAGTAGTAAGAAATCATTTCGTTTCTATTGGCCGCATTAATTATATCATCGGTCACTTTTAGCGACGCAGGTCGATCTTGTTATGTACCCTTTCTAAAACTTTACTCAACGTAGGGAATACAGTCTGTTGCAGATCACTAATTCAGATGTATTAAAAGAGAAAATCGAATTTGCGAAGAAAGTACCTTCATTTACTACGATGATGATATGTAGACATGGGTTATGTTTTCTGTTACAGGTCAATATTTTTCTCCTAGTTCCTGGTATTAAAATATAAATAAAAAATTAGGTATTTGTAAATATTTTTAAAGCAGAATTAAAACGACGCATGCTAAAATAGAAACATCTTTCCTCACATCATGCAGTTGTGCGGTTAAAGTGAAATGGAAATCCATAAATTTCCGAAGTTTATATTCTTCATTAAGGAATTTTTATATCTCCAATATAAAAATATTGTGATTCGATTATTTTTTCTTTATTTTGCGGTTGTTAATGGAAATAAACTATGTTATTTAAAAAACAAACAAAGTAACAATTGAAGAAGGGATAACCGTTTTTACATAATTTAATAATAATAATTATTATTTTTATTCAGGACATATTTAGCAAGTTATAACCACTATGTACTGTTTTTTCTCAACATGTATATTATATAAACATACATATATAAATACGCATCAACAAATAACATACAAAGTTTATCGTTGTAACTATTTGCCTATTCAAAGTCTTTTATTAACAAAGGAACACCGGCAACTTCAAAATTCACATTTCGATGAAACTCTAGAAACTGAAAGAGTACCTTGATATAAGAACAAAACAATTTTTTTTACCTTGATTTTGAGGCACAGGCCCCTGCAAAAGTTTGCATGATTTTCAAATATTTGTAAATATCCCGGAAGTTATAAGGGAATTTCTTAGAACATAATTTCAAGTGCATTCCATAGTCTCAGCGACGATCTAAATTATTTATGAGGGGGTACCCGGTTCCCTCCTTTGTATATTTTTCCGAAAATAATTTGCATGAACCTTGAGACTCTGTAATACACTTTAAAGATATGTTCTAAAAATTAATTTCCAGATATTTACAACAGTTGAAGAATTGTGCAAATGTTTTAAAGGAATTTGTACCTCGAAACCGGACGATTCAGCCGCTAAAACAATTGTGTTGTTCTTTCAATCTTTAGATTTTATCGAAATCTAAATTTTCAGATTGTCGGTGTTCCTTTGTAAGAAATTTTCCCGATTTTCTTTTTACATTATACGTATATAAAAATATAATTTTCAAGGTTAAAGATAACAAGGAGTACAATTTCGAACCAGCAGCTACAGTGCTAGATATTTGTAAAATATACGTACATTTGAAAGAAAGCGAATCATTTTGCCTCGCCGTATCGCAAGATGGCCGTTCCTACAGCCCTCAATTGTTCAAACTCGCCGAAGACGTACTGGTGCGAATTGGAGGCGGAGCTTTGGTTGGAGAATTACAGTTGGTGGCTGAAAAAGTCGCCAAGAAAGCCGCCGAGGCTGAGGCAAATGAAGAATTCTTAGCTGAAGCACCAGATCACTATTTGGATCCTATTATGTCGACGTTGATGCTTGATCCGGTTATTTTACCTAGTTCCAAACAAATCGTTGATAGAACTACTATAGCTAGGTGGGGTACACTTTGTTTTGAAAACGGAAATAAATGCATTGTTATTGTTTGTTTCATTTTTTAGACATTTGTTAAGCGACCAAACGGATCCGTTCAATAGATCTCCGCTGACGTTGGATCAGGTGACACCAAATAAGGAATTAGCCGACGAAATCCGTAAATGGCTTGCCGAACGTAAAGCATCTAGTAAATGAACCATTACCATTTTAAAATAAGGGAATTTATATGTTGTTATGTTTTTAAATAAATATCTTACTTCTTTAAAAATTATGAATGCATTTTATTACCGGTTGGAGGGTGTGACATGACTGTATGTGACAGTGGTTCGTCTTATGATTGTGTATAGCACTGTGATCTACAGGAAGAAGGCCTGCAGTCTTGTTATAGAGACTGGCTCTTGAAGCTTTCCTGGATCTTTTACTTCTCCACACCTGTTTATAGATACTGGAATCTTGAGTATAACTGCTACAGAACATGGCCTGCGCCAGGACAGGAATCGTTGATAGGGTACTGGGTAACGAGGTTTTGTCTATGTCTTCGCACATGCTGTGGGCAACAACACTGTTGGAGAATTACTTCGACGTCTTACCCAGGGACAGGGGCTGGGAGTAACAACAGCGACCACTTGATTAAGGCTGAGTTTCTCTGATAACTAAGCCTGCAGAAACGAGTTGCATTTCGCGAAATTAGCAGAGATTAGGCAGACTCGTGTTTATTCATTTCATGAGAATGGGTTGGCGTTGCCTACTGGTTTCCCCGAAAGTCGATAAAACACGAGTCTGTATAGTCTCTGCTAATTTCGTGAAGCGCACGGAAAGTGTACTCGTTTCTGCAGGCTTATTGATAACCAGGTTGCACTACGAGCTCTTGAGGACAGAAAGACTTCCTTCAGATTCATAGCTGATTACAGAAATAACGTTGATATTTTAGAAAGGAACAACAAGGTGATTTTTATTTGGATACCAGGGCATACTGCCATTGATGGCAATGAGGCGGCCGATACCGTTTACAGGAAGCGAGTGAAGTACACTGCCTGGTCTAGAGTTTCTAGACAACTTCCACAGTGTTATGTTACCTAGTAGAGACAAAGCCAGGACGCTTACAGAACTTGATAGGAAGTCTGTTAAGGCCTTATCCGCAATTGTTACCGATCATGCTCGATTGAGGAAACACCTAGACAGAATGGGGCTCGCTGAAGAGGAGGAGTGTTGTCTGTGTTTGCAAGAGGAGGAATCAGTCATGCATATTTTCTCTTACTGTACCCTAGTACCTGCAGAATTAGATATTTCCTGCCCTCTGGCGGGGCTTTCGTATCTTCTGAGTCTGAAAGAAATTTCGCAGAGCAAACTTCTGGAATCCGAATTATAAAATTACGTTGCCGAGCTGCAGCAGACCTTGATGATCGATTTAGTGCCGGTAAACTACAAAAAGATTGCAGACATTGGAAAAGTCATGCAATCATATTGAAGTAAAGTTGCTTTTTGGGAAACGACTAACGAAGAACATAAACGAATAAAGGGGGGGTATTCTTTAAATTAAGCTTATTTAAGTTGTAAATTAAACTCAATACAATCATATTCATAATGCGAAATTCTACGGAAAGAACAACCAACTCCACGGTATTTTTTTGCTCACAACCTGCTTTATAATATAGAATAATTTTTTTGCATTGATTTCTGTTGAAAAAGTGGTTTCCTTTATCGGCCCCCTTACATTTCCCTGTATAATATACAAGATAATCATAGTACAAATAATTGCTGAGACTACCATTCTCCTAGAAATATAAAAACTCCCCACTTAAGTAGAGGTACATCAAAAAAATCTTGATCATCATTGATCTCCTTTGAAATTTGATCGACCCCCAGAAGGTCGACAGTGACCTCGTTGGAAATCCCTGCTTTAGATCAATTTGAGTATCGATAATTTTTCAATGTTGTGGAGAATCCCATATTCTCTCTTACAAGAAATGATTTGAAAAAAACGTTTCTTTCCACACAAGCATTCATTAATTCATAATGTTTGTGATGGAACTTTCATCAAAATTAATTGGACTAATCTATATAGCTGATGTTTGCAGAAACCATAAACATACGCGTTCTACTCACACTCACATCAACTGATTTACAGAGATTTAAATCGTGATAAATCGCTTTTTTTCCGATAATTCTTTTTGGATTGCTGTAGCGTTTTCACTATTTTATTAGTTTGTTAAATTAAATTGAAAGAAACGGGTAGTTTTGGTGACAACTTTGGAAAGAATTTAAAGTAAAACAAAACCACAATAATAAAACAGGAATCATCTATAAGTGTATCATCAGACATATCACTGATCGCAGAATGAAGAAAATTGTGGTTGTGCGTTACGCTGGCATCACTGATTGATTAAAATTCAATGAAACGCAAAAACCATGCCTTTGTCACGTGAATTGTTGGAGATTAGGTATGCGATCACGCGTAAAGATTGGGAATCCGGAGAAAACTTTTCAGGACCTCCGATAGCCAAAGAAAGTGAATCTCTTTGATTTTGAATAATTTTTGGCTTTGGAAAGTTGCGAATTTGGCAAGTTTTTGATTTCCATGTATAAAAAACCGAAAAATCAGTTCATTTTTATATTTCTTTAAAAAGTTATTGTAAAAATTTAAATACAAAGAAACATTCGATGCAAAAAATCATTTAAATTATCTAAACTAAGCTGCGATGATTTTGTATCTGTGCATTTTTTTTTCTATTAAAATAGGTAAATTACGAATTATAGGAAGCTTTTTTTCCGCCTTAAAGGACTTTTGATTTGCATGGAATTAAGTTTACTTGATGCGACGAAACAAGATTCCAGAAAAGTTATAAATCGCAGAGCAGATCACCACTTCTAGCGCTCCTCTACAGTATATACGCAAAAGGCGCGGATACTGTACGAGGAAGAACCCCCGGCGAATATGCGCACGCGCTTTTCCAAGGTATGAGGAAGTAAGCGAATCGTATAACATCGTAAAGCCCGGCTCCGTACTGAATCGCCGCTCACGTCATATAACGCGGGCTTCGATATACCGAAGTGCCGGCTCCTAACTTGCTGTCAGATCGCGTTGACAACACGATATTTACCGGCTACCGTTCACTATACGTTCTAAGTCCGCGCTGTGGTCCTTTTCGCATTCAGGGTGTTACGGTGTGAAACAGTGACGAAACGACACCTCCCCTGTATACTTGTATTTTAAAGGGTGATTGTTCCTACTGCACCACACGTTTTCCAAAATCGTCCACCTACACAGGGAAAATACGCATAATTTCAACAGATTTTATTCCATTTTATAGGAAAACACTTACAAGCTCTCAGGTAATTTAATTTAGAAGAAAAATAGAAATAGAAATTATAGGCTGCATCTATTATGAAAACATGTACGTTAGATCCTATCGGCATTTATTTATATAAGCCCGCATTTTCCATTCGAATCCAGCGCCGACAGCTTCTGATTCTGCACAAGTGTGTTGTGTTTATTTACTTATTGATCTTTTATTTACTTTGTGCCGGCGTAAGGCATAGACGTTTAAAAATAATGTAAATAAAACGGAATCTTCCTATCTCTAGCGTTATTGTCGCAAACGGTAGCGGGTATTTTGAAGAGATTAACTTAGTATTCCTACCTTCTAAGCGATTGATCAATAAAATTGTACCGAGAACGGATATGTGTATATATATGCTCACCTATATACTCTCCATGGCGATTATGTATGTAAATTTTCATTTACCTAGCGTTAGTGGACCATTTCGATTTTAGAATTAGCTGTTCGGATTTCATGCACTTTAAATGTAAATTGTTTTCTTCACAGTTAACCAGTGTGCACGATATTGTTTGTGACGTATTATCTATTAAGAACAAATATGGGCTGCATAATGAGATCTTCCATAAAAGTTTTTTGGGAAACTGTCGGGAAACCTCCCTATTCGTATATTGTTTAACAATGTTTCGCAAGTAACTTTTGGGATAATAGCACAATTTTATTGAAAAGATTTCGTTATTGGCAGAGTCAAATTACCATTTTGAACATCTGGAATTTATTTAAAGTAAAGTAGCAACTACATAATGACTATCCTCAGACCGTAAAGGAAAACTGGGGCACTTCATATCCTGCATTTTTTCATTAAATTGAACTAAATCAACGGGATTAGAAAGAAATACTTGAAAAATTTTACGTTGTAAGTTTACCAATAACAAAGAGTACAAAGCAGTTTTAACTGCCAATGTCTTTGTGTTTTGAGCAACAAGAACCTTCAAACTACCTGCGTGTTTTTTTCTTTTGATTTGATGTTTTTGAGATGCAAGAAGTAGATTTAAATCGACCTTTTTTTTTTATTTTCTCAAGAATTTTTTTTATATACGTAATCTTAATTAATCAATTGGAAACAATAATTAGTTCGCTAGAAATTTCGTTATACGGCGTGTCTCAAGAGCATTTCATTTTTAAAAATTAAAAGAAATTTGAAAGTGTCTGCGATTTAGAGCGGTGTAGGTATGTCACATTGTGTGGTCAATTAATCGACCAAGAAATCGGCCAACAAAATAAAAATTGCGGATTTGTATTAGATTAATCAATAAATTGATCCATCATAGCGTTGTTGTTCTTGTTTTTATTTCTGGCTTTGCATTAGCCAAAAATCTGAACTCATTTGGGTATCCTTTTTTTGATAGTTTTAATGATTATATTCAATAACTTATTGAACACATCTTTACCCATTCTTAGATACATTTTAAATTAGCCAGGATCTATGACAGTAACTAATTATTTCATTGCTTTTCGTATGAGCAAGGGTCTAACCCACATCTAAACAACCAGCGACGAAGTTTGTTTCTATGTTTTAATTTTATTTAATTTATTATACGCAATCAAGCAGAAGTATTTTTTTAAGCATAATACGATTCCGATCGTCGTCGTAGATAAGATGCCATTCAAATATTTCACAAACAATTTAATATTTATTTATGGATATATGCAACAGAACACGTGGGAACATCACTTTGTCTGCAATAAAATTCACAAAATCACCAGAAAATGGCTAAAAAATTGAGGAAAGTTAGAACTAGTTCTAAATTTATAAATTTCTCAGTCAATTTTAATCCATTAATTTACTGATCAGTTTAAGTGTGGAAATTGCACACGTCGGGATATTGAAGGTCGCTAAATTGAGCAATTAAAAGCAACATTTAAGGTAAATTGTAAAGTTACGGTTCACCGAGGGCATAATTTATTTTTTGTCTTTTTTTTGTTATTTTTGTTTGCGATTTGGTATCTTTACCAATTAATAAAGAAATAATACATTTGGAGGGAGTGCATTGTACTTTTTAATGAGTACAATTGGCAACCCTATTCATACTTAAATATTTCCTTGGAAAGAATTTGGAGACGTCTTCTGCATTTATTAGAGTATATTCATCATATACTCTAACAAAATTTGAAAATCCAATAAACAGGGCGATGGATTATCTGCAGCCCTGTTCAATATAACATTGAAAGGAGTCATAAGGGAGAACAAAATCAAAGGAACAATAATTGAAACATAAGTAATAGGATATGCCAATGATATTGAAGGAACCACGGCAGGAAAATAGAAATAGAAGCAAGAAAACGAGATCTTGAAATACATCATGGCTTGCAAAAACCAAAAACGAAAAGAGATAGGTCAACGAATACAGATGAGACACAAGGCATACTATAAGTATAAAATATAAGAAAGGAAAATGATGAGGAACATTTACGGATTAAATAAAGCAGATGAAGAGTATAGAAGACTAACGGACAACGAGATAAAAATACTATTAAGAGGTGAAGACAACGTAAGAATGATGAAAGCTTCAAGAATGCGATGGTACAGACATGTAAGAATCAGTCCTAAAACGAATTATGAAATGGAAACCAGATGAAATGCGATCAAGAAGAAGACCAAAAATACGATGGCAAGATCAAGTAGTTGAAGATTTGAAGAAAATGGAAATAATAGTGTTAAGATAGGAAGAAATGGAAAAAATAGTAGAAAATACAAACAACCTGTAATATGCATAAATAAAGGAACGATCCGCAGAAATCTCGTCAGTTGAACTCGTGGGAGTGGTTTAAATTCCGAGTCTTAATTTCCCTAATTTGCGAATAACCTTCAAGTTAATAAGTAAAATGGTAATAAACATATTTTTTATGTTAATATTTAATTACTTTTATTGCATGTTCATTAGTATAATGAAAACTCCTTTATTAGCTGAACGAATCCGTTCGTTAGAATTTCAATAAAATAATAATAGGCCAATGTAATTGCTTTACAGCTAGAGACAATTTTTGCAATTTCAATTTTCCTAGAATCTTCAGTTCAATTTTCTAATGTAATAGTTACATGCGTATGTGTCCTAAATGCATTAGTTTCCCGCTTCTCGTTTTAGATCTATTTAAAACGTTCGCAGAAACGAATGACACACAAAAATTCTTAAAATAGGTCCGCAAAAGCAAAATAACGCCTTCCTTCCACTTCAAACTGGGTGTGCAGTTAAATTGTAAGCGTTCGTGTAGTGGATTATTAACGGAACTTATTTAATGGCTCCAATTCAGTAGTACAACTGTAAAATAGTTTTATTGTTTTTTTTTTTCCAATTTAGGAGGTTTTATTACTTGTTTGTATTGGTCTCATTTACAGCAGAATAGATAAGAGTTGGGTAAACCTGTCCTTAAATGAGAATGATGATGACCAAACCATGTTTTTTTTTATACAGGATGTGTCACGGCATGGACGTACATCAGAAACTAAACACATTCAAAATTTGTAAGTTTGCCGACTTATTTTATTTCGTCAGCCACAATAAGAATATACCGAGTGTTCTATTTAAAATTACGTAGGTATTAATGATTGAAGTTTAGCATATGTGATCGATAAATGTTTGATACCCTGTATAATATTTGTACAAAAATAGAAACACTGTTCGATACGATTAATCTGCTTAGTTTCTAAAATACGGCTAACGTGCGCTCATCCTGTGACACCCGTATAGAACTGTTATGCGGACTTTGAAAAAGAATAGTAGAATGCGAAATTAATGAATTATTAATTACTAGCACCGATAACTAATTAAATCCTCGTGCTATAAATCTAAATAGCTTCGTAGGATTCTAATACAGTCGGATGGCATCTTAATTAAGCAATTAACGTTATTTTAATTACACGTCTATTCAAAATGGACGAACAGTAGTCCGTGTTAAATAATAGATAACGACGACAACATAAATTAATTTACCAGCGCCTTATTCTTATACTTCGCCTATTAACGTTCAAGCTATAAATATTAACATAAACAAAATCGCGCCTGTATTTAAACTGAACCGCTCCAGTTTAGATTCGCACCAATTTTATTTGTCGCTAGGTTCGTTAATAATAGACAGAAATGGACAGGCGCTCGAAATCCGTTTAAACTATATTAATTTTTATTAATCGAAGAATGTGTGCCGTGATGGGGGGCTTGTGCGTATACCTATTTTATAAATAGCATCGGTACCGCATTATTTATCGTATTCCTAAATGGATGGTATTACATTAACTAACTCGCTATATTTTAATTGGACATTTATATTTTTCTTATCGTCACTTAACCAAAATTATGACTTTTATGGATTTTATTTAAAAAAATTGTGTAACCAACGTTCTACATTGAATGTTTTTCTGCTCCATTTACGTTGTTTCGAGGAATTAAGAAAGAAATTTATGCAATATGGTTTTTTAAAGATACTATAGCACTGGTAAAATTCATATACAGAGTGTTGAATAACAAACTTAAATATGGAGGAAAATCTTAATTAATATAGTTCCTTAAATAGACGGTTCCGAAGATACTAAAAATTTGCGTTTGTACCTCTTTTTTTGTAATTTATGAACAAACAATAAGGGTCCCACCAAAGAACCTTCGAACTTTCTCGAAAATGCCTGCGTTTGTTTGGATTGGGTGGCATTTTTGAGCCGTTGTTGTCATTTATAAGCGTAGAGTATTCTAAAGCTTTCAAGTATCACCAGAAAGAAATAATTTTGCAGGTCATGACACAGGCCCACCACTTCCTACCCATTTTTATCCAAAAATTCCTTGTAAATGCTTTTCAATCGAAAAATAGTAGCATCATCGCGTTGGAACAACATTTTGTTGCCTTTGGTTCAAAAGAGTGTTATTAGGTCATAGGTAAGCAGCGCTTATTAATCGGTTTGGTAGAACAACCGGACCTGGTAATCTGTCGGTCAAAATACCCATTCAAATGTTCACTCATACATGTGCATTGTGGAAATTAAAAACTCAATTTTGTGCGAACCTGGCTTCATCGATAAACGTAGCGTAGAAACAAGCGCCAAAAAACGAATCATGCTTGATGATTAGGTGGATTTAGGGCTTGTATCCGTTGTATATGGAAGGGATACAGTCGTTGCTCGTGGGGAATTCTTCAAGCAAAAGCAGCACTAATTCCTACCTCGGCTGATCCCGGAATCATGGAACTGCTTCTCAAATTAACTAGTATCGCACAATCTCGAGTGCCGCCTTACAAAAGCACCGAAAGGATCTGACGATTGGATTGAGCGTTGAACACTGTGCTTCTTTGGGATTTCCATTAGCACGACTAATTGGCTAAATTAAGATTAGAATAAACGAGGATATCGAAAATTCAAGTTTTTGCGAACGAAAGAAAAGATAAGCGGAAAAATGCACAAATGTTGCAAAAAGGAATAATCCTTCGTAATTCCGAAATCTATTTGCTATTTGCTCAAGATTTGTGGGACTTTCTTAACACCCTGTACTGTCCAGCGCCTTCAACATTGAATAGATCAGTGCGGGTATCTTCCATTTTATTACAAATATATCCATCTGTTTGGATAGTAGAAAAAACGAATCTTAGCTTAGTCTCTTAGAATTTTCGAATTTAACCCCTTCGCAAATGATTATTTCCTTATTTGTCATATAAGTATTATACGTCGTTGCAATCTGATCACGAAGACTTCAAAAATATCAACATATACAGGATGTTCCATTAAAAAAACAACCTATCTTGTACGGCACTTACATGAATAATTTTGTATATTTCAATTTCGTATCCTTTAGATTAAAAATTGACCTGTTCAAACGTTTCACATCAAACTAAAAAAAAATAGTGTAAAAATGAACTTTATTTCATAAAATATGAAAAGCTAATGAAAAGAACAGTTTCCCTTTGTCTATTGTAATCTTCTTTTTTCCCAATTTAAGTTGAATTATTAAATTACGACATCTGCATCAATCTATACAGATATGCAATTCGCAGTCAGCTGCATTCTACATCACTGTTCCCTCACCAACATCTGCCTGCATTCACGTAATCCCAGTTGGTTGAACTCATGTTCACTATGTATATTTAATAATAAGTTCGAATTTATCTCTCCCTTGGCAGTTCTTTCCACTCCTGGCGGTTAAATTGGAATGTGCTGCGAAGCTTAATTATAAAGCTTTGTGAATAAATAAATAATAACCTAGGCATTCATTTACTGCAGGAAGATAACTTGATTTCCCTTAGTTTGTATAATAGGGCTGCGACAATAGTACCGTTATCACATTATTGACAATATTAGCATCAAGAAAGACAGCCCGCATTATTTTCAATCCTTTGCTGTCAACCTTTCTCGTACAGTAAACGAGACTTTATCTGTTTTAAGTGAAATTTATCTCGTGCTGTACTTAATAATATGATACTGTACAACCAAACCCTTAGTATTAATATCAGTTACTGCGTGTTGGAACAATTCCAAACAATTTCCATGTTTCTCCGTGTAAATCTTATATTCTTATTCACTCGAAATGTTTACAACAGCTTACCTGTTGTTGTTCTGTATGTACCTAAAAATAAACACACTCGCCGTTTGGTTACTCATTATTTCTGTGGGGAGAGTAATTTGTAAAGCACGTGTTTATATAAATGGAAGTCGCCTTAAGAATTAATCAATCTCCAGATTTATTGGCCCTGTTTAATTGTCGTACAACTAATAATTTTACAAATGCCTATATCTGTTCTATTCTTAGGAAAGTTGCGGTATTTGTAATAATAGCCGCGAGGTTGTAAAACGTTGCGTTAATATTATGTACTATTTTACGGAGGTGGAGTCTTTTGAAAGCAAAATGTCAGATCGTTTAAGCGAATTATTGTTGAAATGTGAAGTATTATTTACACCTAATACTTTCACGTTCATCTTTGAAAAGTGGTACGTGCTTGGTATGATATAAAACCATTATTGAATAATATTTTGGTAATAATTCGATTTAACAATTTAAATTTTATTCGAAATTACTTCATATACAACTACAAATAATCTTTAAGCAGTGCATTTGTTACGTATTACTTTCTCTTTTTCAGTTAAAAGTGAAAACAACTTTGATAGTTGCTGTCAGTGGCGATTGTAAGAAATATCTTTAAAAGAAAGCAGGAACTGCTGATAGGCTAGGCACAGGAATAATGTGCACAAGGATATTATTTCTAACGTGTACCTAAACACATCCTTATATCTAAATAAAATTACCGTGTGACACCAATTCGTTACATCTACAGATTCGTCAGACAATAAATCGGAATTTTTAATTTGATTTGATATTTCTATTCTGCAAAGTTTGGCTTTAAATTGATTAATTAATTAAAAATAAATGAATTAAACTGGTATTAAAATATATTTTTTAACATTGCTAAATATAAAACATATTCTTTACGTTTACTAGAACTTTGTTAATTGAACTGCGTTTTCACTGCGGCCCAAATATTTAATTTCAACCTATTCTGCGTTGTAAGCATAAGGTATAAGGTACATAATATATTTTACAATGTTAGCCACAAAATAAATTGGTAGCCGCGAGATGTTTAAACTATAGTTATGTAATATAAATTTGAATAATTTTGTTGATGAATTCTGGCGCGGCCTTGCGGTTTTGTGGACTTACCGGCTCTGTACCAGATATCCCCGAACATTTTAACATTTAATTTTAAAAATCCGGCCGTAATAATCAGGCCCATGTCATCGATATGAGTAAGGTCGTGCGACAGGGCTAAGTGCTTTTCGCGATTTTTAGAATCCTTTTTTTAATATTTAAAAATATAAAACAAAGGATAGCACCAATGTCCAATAAAATAACCAATAATGATCAGGATAAAAAAAATAATAAATATATTGCTATACCATATATCGAAGATCTATCTGAATATTTGTAAAAACGTTTTAAACAATATAACATTAAAGTAGTTCACACACTAAACAACAAATCCTTTTTTACAGAAACCAAAGCACCTACAGGTACCAATAAACAAGCAAATATTATTTATTTCTATTGACTCATATTCACTATATGATGATGATATATTCTAGCCTGGGGATGAGCGCGAAACCGGTAGCTAATTTTTACAATATGGAATTTGCGAGAAAATAGACCAAGTTTTATTGAATCAATAAATACTATTTACAAGATTAATTGTCAAGACCGTGAAGGTGTATAGATTAGTCAGTATTTATACACATCAATACAGTCCTAACAAAGCGTGCAATAGTTAACAACCATAAGTTTAATCTTAACGAAATGATTATATTAAATGTACAAAATATGTGGCAAATTAAAAATCATAAAAATGCAATAAACGATAAAAATGATATTAAAAATTACAGCAATGTTTAGAATAATTTAATTTTGAGAAAATAAATGAAACGATGAAAAGGGGGAAACTTTGATCAAGAACGGATGCGCCTTATATACCTGAATATTATATATTTAGAGGTAGTGAAAATAGTTGTCCGTGAAAAATGTGCTCTATACAAGTAGTGTTGTACATAAAGATTTTGAAGTAACATTTCAAGAAACGAGGTCAAATACAGTCAATAATTGAATTAAAATATTGTAAAATTTATATTATAGGCAGCTTTTAAATAAACATGTTGAAAAAGGAATAAAACAAGATTTCGAAACGAAAATGGACTATTACTTAAGGAAATAAAAATAAACCGACATGTTCAAATAATCAATTAAACTTTAAATAAAATTTAACAATTTCAATTAAAGCATTAATTTTTATAATAATTTTTTAAAAAACATAGGTTTTCAATGGCGCTGTCAGTTAAAGATGAACGAATATTTGTGATGAAGAACTAGATGCAGAAAAAGCTCTTTCCGACAATTGATGTCGGTGGGATTTTTTAAAATTATCTGTGCGCTTTTCAGTTATTTCAAAAATATTCATCTCTTTCGATATATTATTGTCATCAAATAATATTTTTTACTTTTTTCAATGTTCCGGTATATTCCTAAGAGTAAATTTATCGACCGTAAAAGTTGAGGAAATACATAACGCCAACATTTCAAGTACGAGCGTTTTCGGTACCTTCAAAAAATGAAAAAAAGTCTTAGTAAGAATTAGAGCTATTCCCGGGATAACGGGATGAGTTTTACCTCCGGGATTCCGGGATAATGGTATCCCGTTTTCCAGTTTGAGAAGCCCTAATTTACGCTTCAAAAAATACTAACAAAATCCTCTTATTGAATTCATCAAATTCGAATTTTGGTGTACTTACCTTCGCTATAATATCGACGTTAGGTTGCCATATTGTATGTTTTATACAAGGTATTCAATAATTATGCTTTGATAATTGTACGGATGAGTAGTTACTGAGGAAAATGTAGATAATAACTTCGTCCGGTCCAATAAGGTGGCTATAGCGACATTAAAAATTTATTCATCGTTCTCATATTGATAAATAACATTCTCTCGGTTTTGTATGTTTAAAATGGAACGATAATAGTGTAATCGTGATTACGTCAATATGTTGAAGGCATTAGGTGTTGTTACTGTTCATTTTTAAGGTTGTTATAAGCACTGTTACTTCCTATTAGCTAGAAATGCGGGAAAAAAAGCACAATACTCCCTCTCGTAGCGCGGAAATTGTGCGTCCTAATCGTCTAGACTGTGATTAGTTCTTTGGTTAGGCGTCGTAGCAATCTATTGTACGAGGCATAAGGTATATAATTCATTTCACATAATATTAACTGCAGAATAAATAGGAAGCCTCTGGATATTCAAACTGTATTCTCGCAATAACTACCTAATATAAATTTTAATAATTCTGTTAATGGTTTCAATAAAATTTTTAAATTATGTAGCTAGGAGGGCGCGCGGCTTGTGACCTTACGGACACACCGGTTTATTAAATTCTCTTCATTCAGTTTAGGTTTTTGTTAGAATTAGAACTTTATATAAGAATAACTTTACAAGCAGAAAAACGTCTTCATTCACGGTACTGTGTATACAATAAAATTATTTTTCCGCTTGAATTCTTTCACAATTGAAACGTTTTCCTTTACCAAACTTTCCCCGAAAGCATTCCTCTTAATATTGATCGAATGTACACTGCCGTTCAGAGAAGTTCGGTCGGTTGGTAAAAAACACGAAAAGGTTACAGAAACAAACGAAATTAAAAACAAAATGCAATTTTATTGTATGTACAGGTAGAAAAAGATAAGAATTAATAAATAAAAAGTTATTCTGGCCTAATATAATATACTGAACATTATATTTTTTTTCATCCTCCTTTGCTGTTAATCACCGCTAGAACTATTCTAGGCATTCTTTCGATAAATTTTGTTAAAACGGATTGTGGAATATTAATCCATTCATGTTGCAGAATATTCCGTAAATGTTCTTGTGAAGTTGGGCACATTTTTCGGATCCTCCTGTCCAATTCATCCCACAACAACTCTATAGGGTTCAAATCTGGGCTTTGTGGGGGCCATGTCATTACTTTCAGGGTGCGCTGTTCTTCTTGCTCCTTTAGATAGTTCTTACACACTAACGCAGTGTGTTTTGGGTTGTTGTCGTACATGAATGTAAAGTTACGCAATCCTGATGGCACTGCATGATTCTGGAGTATTGCAAAATAATTTTCCTTCCTCATTACACCCTGCACTCTGCATAAATCTCCCGCCCCAGCAAAGGACAAACATCCCCACACTAACACAGAACTACGCCCTTGCTTCACTATTGGCACAATGCAGTTCGGGATCACTTTTCGGGTTTAGATCTTCGGACATAAACTCGTCGATTTTGCCCAAAAACCTCAAACTGTGACTAGTTATTCCAAAGCACGTGTTTCCAATCATCTAACGACCAATCTAGATGAGAACGGGCGCCACTGTAGCCGTTTTGCTCTGTTGCCCCGACGTAATAAGGGTTTTCGAATGGCAATGCGTCCATGAAGGTCCGCTTGTTAAAGTCGACGTTGTATCGTACTCGCCGAAACTTGTTCTTCACGGCCGCGATTGACTTCGGCTGCTATTTGTGGCGCTGTTAATTTTCTATTGCGTTTGCTTAATAATACAATTCTCAAATCTTCAGCTTTTGTTGTTTTCCTAGATGTTCCAGGACGAACACGTCCAGTTCCAGTTGTCCGATATCGCTTTATGATGTCATTTACTGTTGAACTTCTCATATTTACTTTTTCAGCAATTTGTCGCCCCGAATATCCTCCTTCAAATAGCGTAATAATGCGTGAATGTTTTTCTACACTGGTAGGCTTGCCACGTGCCATTTTGAAGTAAATTTTCTTAAAACTTTCGCGCAAAAACGACAGATGCAGACCAACACACGTTTAACAATAAAATGAAGCAAATTTATATCTTTACGCCCGTGATAAATAAACAAGAATGATACTGCGGTATATTTCCTAAATGTATTGTTCGTTAATAATTCCCAAACGACCCGTTTCAAAAGATCGGCACTTCCGAGAAATTCTTGGAATGATAATAAAAGGGACTTTATTGTGGTTGTCGCAATAATTCTACTTTACATAATAATTTATGGCTTTAATCCCTTAGAAAAGAGTGTATGCTTAATATTTTTCTAATTTTATGTATTAATAATTGTACACAGTGTGATATAATAGATTTTTATTGTATGACCGAACTTCACTGAACGGCAGTGTACTTCGAGGAGTTAAAAGTTTTGTTCGATGCCTAGGACTCTGCGAACTTCAAAACTTATTTTATTCCTGATTCCGGTGGTTGGTGTGACATTGATTCTTCAATATCGGACATGTGTCTGAAATATATTTTTTTCTTGGTAAATTTCAACTTACAAGTTTCAACATTATTATTAATCTTATCATCAATCAATTAACAGTGCCAAGAAAAGTAGAAATAACGTGTAAATTCCAAGGAATAGAAATATAAAATTAAATGACGCACACAAGGATAAATATGCTTAAACCAAGCTCAAGTAGAACTTCAGGTATTCAAGATATTCTTTAAAATTATTTCTGGATAAGATGTGATCGATTTCAGCCTTTCCAACTCGAAAGGTAAGTCTAAATATCGCAGAAATGCCGGGAAGAATTTCCCTTGCATACCATTCCCAAAGCGCGCTCATTAACTGGACATTTCTGCAATCTTGGCAGCTTCGTGGATATACATACAAACATGCGTATGTAATTGTAGCGGCATTATTATGCACCTACGCCGCATTTCAAATATGGCATTTATGCGTAATTATCGACATTCAATAACGAATAATTTGTGGTGAACACCAAACTGGTCACATACGCAAGTTAATTGGTTGTAATCGCTGGGTATTTTTAACTTTTTGTCAATTTCTTTACAGAATGGGATTATTTGAATGCCACGGTATTTTTTCCGGTACGATTTTTATATTCTTTGTTATTGGTTGTTATCTATGCGGGATCATCATTTAATCGGTTAAATCTCATTGTTAAAAATTTTGGAGTTTTACATTATTATTATGACTGAATTTATTATTATTTTTTTTTTTTGGCCCAACGGCAAGTATTATATACATATTCACACACACACAAAACACGAATGTATAAACATATACAAGCAGCATGCCTTTGTGCTTTGATTGGTTTCAGCCGTCTATCTTCGCTCAGGACAATGAAGTCAGAAACCTTCAGCTGCATCCGAGTTAATGGTATTGAGGGCTTTTTTGGTCTCTTTGACTGGGATTTTAAATTATAACCTGTCATGTATTCATTTAGCAACAAGTGTTTTATTCTTTTCTTGAAAGTTGTATAGTTTGTGTGTCTTACCTCCGCTGACAACTTATTACATTGGTTTATTACGGATGTTGCCAATAATCGACTGTATTTTTTGTTAGGTGTCTTTCAGGTTTAAAATGTGATTTTCTTCTTATTTTGTGTGCATGAATATACAATGTGTCCCAAAAAGTTTTATACAAATGGAGAAAAAGACGTTTTTTTTTTTATCTAGGTTTGCTTATGAGTTGATAGGTAGCTGATGTGGTAGCTGTGCCTCTTAGAAGAGGCAGGATATGTAATGTTAAAAGTTGCAGGTTAGCGCGTGCTGCACATGATCTCATATCAATTCTCTTGAATCTTTCTTATGTATACGTTTCATTTTACCAAATAAGTAACATCTTACAAATTCAGGCAATTCCCTTTCCTTATTATAAATGGGAAATAACTAAACTGACAATAAAAATGTACATACAAAAAAAGACAAGGCATTAATTTGCCTAGGCGTATCGTCTTTCAAATGCAAGAATTTAATTATGGACTGTTACTCGACAAGTAAGCGTCCAGCATGGCTGAAACTTTCATTCTAGTATTTTTCAACGCATTATAGTGCCAGAATATTTTTGACTAGTAACGTCATCTTCATTCGAGGCTTAAAACTTTTTAGACTATCCTCGTAGTCGGTGATTTACAACATTCGATGTTTCAAGGTGCAATCAAGTTAATGGGGTGTCCTCGAACGTTTCTTTATAAGTCGATGAAAATTAACATCAAATTAAAGAATTCGTATCGAATTCCAGTTCCTGATTGCAGCATATTCGTACATAATACTTATAACTTGTGTTAAATTCTTTCCATTCCCCAAGATTTCGTTTCTAAAAATCCAACGAAAAGATCTTTGTCCTCTAAAAAATACGGGAATGTGTTGCGCAATTAATAAAACGAGTCGCAAGAGACTTGGGCTGCATTACATACCTATACCCTGTGCATATATGCATAACGTATTAGACGAATAAGGTTAGATAGTCTAACGAGTTTTCGTTCAAGCTGTTCATAATTACTTTTTATCCATAGGATAAAGCTGTGTATTTTACCGAGATGACTAAGAGATTATAGCTGGGTACGTCAACCGTAAGAATAGATAATGTTTCGCTTCTGAACTGGACTGATTACGATTAATTCTCAATGAATGTATTGTATATTATTAAAATCTACTCTAGATAGAATCGGACTTGTACCCGTTCTTCGTTTACGTAATATAAGATGTCATTCATTCAGCATCAGAGCGATAGCCTATTGCCAGCGCTATAAAATTATTTAAGTTAATCAGTGTGCGTATAATCAAAAACAGGAATATGGTATAAAAGGTCTAACGATATGATATTACATTGAAATACGCAATTAGGATACAGAGAGCAATTTTATACATTTTATACAAGCGGAGTAGGATCTTAAACAGTCGAGTATAGATATAAGATAAAACGGACCTGAAATATATAAAAGGTGTATTTACATAACTAAATCCAGCCTGCTTTATATTTTTATCAACATATATACAGCATCAACAATAATAATAATGATAAACAGCTTTATACACAATACATAACAACCTTTACACGAAAATGTACGACCGAAACAAATCAAAAGTAATAAATTCAAAAAGATAAGCCAGCTGGTAGTTTTAGCAGTTTTTGAACATCCCCTGAATTGTAAGGCCTTTACTTTTTTTCTTTATTAATAACATATTTAACTTTAAATTTAAATAATGTTAAATAACAAAAAACGAGAAATTAATTTATTGCATTTGGAAGCTTATTTATTTATTTATTCCAAGGTTCGCGTGTTAGAATCAAATGTCCCCATCACAGGCGAATACATATTTTATAATAATAAATTAATATTATCCATATAAGTAGGCAAAAGGGAATTAAATATCCAACAGAAAGCTGCTGTAATGTTGGCGAAACAGAGATCTTTCTGGGTGCGTCCGAACCTGCTCTATGTGCTACGTGCAATCGAATGATTATGATTAAGTCTACGCGCAATTTCCCGGAAACTAACACCCCTTTCATGTAGCTCAATAATCCGGCCACGATCAAAGGGGGTTAATTGTGTATTGCACGTTCTCGTCTGCGAGGTATCACCCACGATTATTTGAAACATACTGCACGCATTTTACTAATTTTTATACATTTGGATTGTAACAACGGATGTTCCTGTAAAAACACGTGCGGAATATCCAGCTCTTGCAAACGCTGGAAAACAAACTAGAACAATACAATGCGATAAATATTCGTTTAAGATGGCCTTCAGATATATTTATAACACTTTAACATGCATATTTAATTGCAACCAATGTATATCCGCTAATGTAAAATGCTCATTCTACAAACGTAATGTTCTGGGCAAGGGAGAATTTAGGCTGTGTGGTGTTTTGTCTGGTCACATGAAAAGTTGAACTGTTGCAAAGTCTGGACGGATAAATAGCTCTATATTCCTCGATATTATCAAACATTTTACCAAACACGCCAAATGCACGCAAAACAATCCTGTCATATTATTTATGGGCAATCACGAATCGCACATACAATTAGACAATTAAATTTGGCAAAGATAACGGAATTGTCAGTTTATTTGACCATGCATATCCAAAGGCCGTAACACCGGAGAACATTATCAGTTGCTTTCTATATACCGGAGTAGGGCCTTTAAATAGAAAGATTTTCTCCGATGAAGATTATTTGCCCTCATACGTTTGCGACCGACCAGAAACGCAAAGTATTCAAGAACGGTCGGTTTCGGATTTGCAAAGGAATATGTATTCCAACGATAACACCACGGCCAATGGGTTTATTGTGCGAGAGAACGCTCCAGAGCCATCGAGAAGCAAATATAATTTGGTTGGTCCATTCACAGTGAAAGCACTTCAAAGAGCCGAGCAAAAAAAGTCAACCCACAGAAAAAGAAAGAAGAATCAGGTTCTAAAGATACGGCAATCAGACAGGCACTGGAAAAGGAATACGGAGTAAAAAAAGGGAAGAAGCAAACGAAAAGGAATATTGTGAAAAATAAGGCTAAAGAAATCGTAGAAAAGCTTAGCAGTTCACAAGATGACGAAGACGACATATCATATCAAGATACAGACACAGATGGCCGAATTAAAGGACAAGAATTAATGTAAAATACGGCGATTTGTTTTACTTTATGAGGGAGAAGATCGAAAGAAGACAAAGATATATTAAGCATGTTGTCGCGGAGAATGATGTGGCGGTTCAATATTTTTTATTTTATAGTTTTATACATCATTTAAATAAAAAGGCATTGAATGTTTTGTAAAATTTACAAAGAAAAGAAGTGTGCCATTGTGAACACACATTCCCTACAAATTCAGTAATTCAACAGTCTTCGTAGCTACAATTCTAGTTTCGTAGCAATAGTGAGAATGTGAGTAGTTAATTTTGAACACGATGCATATTTGCCAAGTTTTTATAAGTACTAGAGGGTACAAGGAAGTTGAGACACATCAAATCAATAGCATTTTTGCTTATGTGGGCGGTAAATATATCATCGTAACCCAATGAATTATTAATAGGGGAAAGTCCAACTAATTTGGCACAATTTCAAGCCAGCATTGTTTATGAAATGCTTCAACGTTCAACAAGAGGCAAGATTGGCAGCGAATACGTAATATGTCATTCCGTAAGATGATTTAGCATTTAAAAATACGAATCCAAGTTTTAACAGCGCAAGTAAAAATTTGAATTAACCAATAAATTCTGAATGCTTCAACGTTCAACAAGATGCAAGATTGGCAGCGAATACGTAATATGTCATTCTGTAAGATGATTTAGCATTTAAAAATACGAAATCAAGTTTTAACAGCGCAAGTAAAAATTTGAATTAACCAATAAATTCTGAATGCTTTTCAACAATAAATAATATAATACTTATTTGAGAGTTGTCAAACGCTTAAATTCAACGGTTTAATGGTGATTACATCTTTGTTGTAAATCGGTCGGTCTAAGTATTGATTTTATCTGTGGCGACCTTGACATTCACACAAGTGCATTTGGTGTTGAATATTGATCTTGCAGCAGCTGTAGAAAGCGCCCAGATATGCTGCATGTGCAGTAGCAGGTCGCGAAAATGGTTTGCTTAACTAACACTGATGTCTAAATTAGCATTATTTCCCTGATAGCACCCTCTAATATTATTATTATTTTTTTTATAAAAATCTACATATAGCATGTAAATTTGTGGGCCAACGGATTCATGTTTCAAGATCTGTTTGTATAAGCCATGTTCCGTTGACGTTATTCTATCATTTGAGCTATGCATGTTCCGAGTTTGTGCCAAGAAGTTTATTAATTGTAAAGGGATATATTTAGGTTGGCACGGTAGCTATGTCTACGTTGAATAGAATATTGTAAATATTCCTTTATTTGTTTTACATCCGTTATATAAAATATTACTGCATCCGTATGTCATTTGAAGGTCTCAGACATTGTTTATGATGGTTATCAAATGCTTATACTATAGACTTCTTCAAAAATTAAACAAACGTTCATTCCTTCATATTTTACCACCGACATAACTTTCTGCTCTTTTGTATACTGCAGTTTCCTCGACAATAACATTGCCATTAATCTTCCGTAGAATAAATAGTTAATCGTCTGCGCAAATAAACTTGACGCTATACATTTGGAGCAAGTAATATCCGTAATATTCTATCATTTACTGCTACTAATAAATTTTCATTGTATATACTTTTTTATTGCTTTTTAAATATAAATATGTGACCTTTATTAGACGTAAGTATTGAATCAAGTTATTTTTGAAAAGCTAGTTTATTGAAGGTGGTTTTAATAATAATAATAATAATAATAATAAGTTTAGTTTTAGTTTATATCAGTTATTATATTCATATTTAACTTTTGATCAAAAGTCAAATCTTTTGTTTGCCTCCTCTTTTCTTTGGAATCCTTATTTTTCGTAGTATTCCTAATATACAAATACTTAATCAATAATTGATAGACGGATAGATGGAAATTTATTCAATGCTGAAATATCTTTAAATGTGTCAAATTAAATTAATTTAGTGTAATAATAAAAACAAAAAGAAAAACAGACAAATGATATTATCATTGACCTCAGGAGCCTTTTAATGTGGGAATATAAATATTCCACACTACCAGGTTTCTGAGGTTGTGACAAGCTTTAAGCTTGCATAGGTTCCCTATTGGGCCGTCACCACATGTTAAAAATTGATTTTGTTTGACGTTTCATAGTAGATCTGCTCAAAGCTGTCTTAGGTAAAAATGTTATACCCTATATTTGTTGATTCTTGAAATCATTTGCGGTTTGTTAAATGAATAAAAGGCTTCGGGCAATGTAATTATTGGATTCATCACCTGATATTAATTGGAATTTTCACAATTCCATTTTTTCAGTCATTGATACATCAGTTGACTTTAGATTTTAATCAAACATAAGATCTAATAACATGAAAATCGCGTCTCGAAGGAGAGTCGAGATAAACGAATACGATTTATAAAAAGTTGAAACTTTCAAAAGCGGGTATAAGAGTATACAGAGAGGACGACTTGGCCCTAGAAAAAAGCAGGAAATGGAATATACTAACAGTACCAACGACTTCAAAAGGGCTTCAGTAAAGCAAAGAAAATTAGATTAATATATGGAAGAAACGATATGTTTTGCAAATAGATGAAGAAAGATTGAGAATACATAAACGAAGGACCCTTAAAAAAATTCTGCTATCAGTGTATTGAAAAACCATGACATAAACAATTTAATGGGTCGATGAGATGGTTTGGTTACGTTCAAATTTACAAGAGAAATGGGCTGCGACAAAAACCAAACTGGGGATATCAAGATCAAGTGCTGAACGATATGCTAAGAGTGGCGGTCGAGAATTGGAGAGAAATTATTACGCACAGGAAGTAATGAAAGAAAATTTTTTAAAATTAATATAAAAAAATCGGAAGAGGGAAGGTACGGATCGACCCATCACGCCAATTGAATCAGAGTTGATGAAAAACATCCTGCTTTGAATTTGAGCGCCTTTTTAGATGTGACGTAAAAGGACATAATGGTTTTGTAATAGTCATTCTAAGAGGCGTATCAACCATCTGAAACCAAAACTTTACAAACCAGTATTTGGCACACTTATTTCTTTTGAATTGTATTTGTAATATAAATACGTTATTGCATATATCCATATATGTATTAGAAGACTGCAACCACTATCCGTAACATTGGAAAAGTTCACCAAAAGGTGCTAGACGACCGTCGAATAAAGTTGGAGCGATAGCAGAGAATATGGTAATCTCGAAAGAACGTAATTGTTATATATTGACTGAAGACTAGGGCTTGAAAAAGCTATATTCGAATGAATATTTCCAAAGTTTGGCTTTGGTGGATTTGAGTTAGGAAGGTACAAGTTAGCTGTCCGTAGACTTCGTTTTCTACCAAATTCCAAAATCAAAAACGATTATTTTGTGGCTGTTTAGGATTATGAATTACGACTTTTTTTTAAACATTGCCATTACTAATAAGATAATGTAAAACATGTACTTATTGGTATTCTCAACAAATTGTAGTGAGCTCAAGTACGTGCATTTGCACTTTAATTCATTCACTTTTATTATCTCAATTTAAAAATATTGGCAAATTATCGAAATTTAATTAATTGAACATTTGCAGATATCGAATGAATTTTGGTTAGTATTCGAATTTTGGTATTAGTACTAATATTACTTTGCGTAGGATAACCAAAGTCTCCAATTATTTTTAACAACTTACATCTTGAATATATTTTCTGTGAAAACGCACAAAACACACAACGGAGTCCAGCGGTATAAATTAACCATGTCAATCCATAACGTTAGAAATGATCGTCGTTAGAAAGTACCAAATTGTTGGATCGACGAGCACACACGTGGACAGAGATATAAAGATACACTCCCCGACAAAAACTTAGACGCGGTAAGATGTTTTACGGGTTTTAAGGGTTACAACATTTCTTTGCGAAACTAGCAAGATATCTAATTAAGTTTTTATTCGTAAAAGTAAAATAAACTTAAAAATATCTCCTCCACTAATTTATGAACTAAATAATAAATTATTACTCCAATGTTTAAACAATTTCTGCGACAAAAATTCAGACGCTCTGTTGCAAATGTAAAACAAAAATAAACAAACGAGTGATCAGTAATGCGTAGATCCTCCATTGTTCTTAATCACTTCCAATAGTCTGTTATTAATAGATTTATATAAATTTAACACATAATTTTGAGGGATATTCTGCCATTCAGTCACTATTGAAGTTTTCAGTTCCTATACCGTGAAATATTGACGGCCTCCGCCATAAACGCGACGTGCCAATTCACCCCACATGTTTTCAATAATGTTTAAGTCTGGTGGCCGTGCCGGCCACTGTAAAGTTTTAATCTTCTTCTCTTTAAACCATTCAGTAATGGTTTTTGCTTTATGAATTGGCGCGTTATCTTGTTGAAAAACTAAATTGCGCCCAGCCCATTGCTTTCCAAAACGTAGAAGATTGTCACGCAATAAGTCTTTATACGACACAGATGTCATTTTGTTTGTGCAAAACACTATCTCACTTTTATCGCAGAATCCAATCGCTGCCCATATCACCACAGATCCACCCCCTAATTGTCTGGTCATATTCACTTTTGGTTCCTTTCTCAGATCATGATAATAATGCGAATACCCATCCGGTCCGTCCAATTTAAAACGTTTCTCATCGGAAAATATAACTTTTTCCCATTGTTTCTTCCAGGATACGTGTTCTTCAGAAAATCTCAACCTCACTTCTTTGTGTTTCACCGAAAGTGTCGGTTTTCTCAACATTTTCTTTCGTGATACTACCGGCGTCGCCTTTAAAATCCTTTGAACATTACGCACGTGCGTTTGTACCCCCGCCTGTTCTGCAATAACTCTCGCAGACGCAGAAGAATTGGATGCACACCGCAATATCATCCCGCTCACTTACAGCTTTCGGTCGCCTTTGGCCTTTTGATTTGCCGTAATTTTCCGGATCTTTTAAGAAATTTCTAACGCAATGATCGCTTCTTCGTAACCGACGAGCAATTTCCTTCTTACTAACACCATCCTGGTGCCAGACTAGAACTTTACCCCTTTCTATCAACGATAATTATTTTTTTCTATCCATATTGCAAATACTTTATAAAATATAATTTCTGGTGGTGAAATGTGTACACTTTACCAGCACAACCACTGCATATAAAGAGAAGTATCAAATTAAAAAATTTTTGCTTATATTAATGTAATAAATGCACAGGGTCTAAATTTTTGTCGCATTTAAAATTCCTATTTTGATCTGGGAAAATCTCAATTACCCCTCATAAAGCAATAAATACCCAGAAATATCTATAAATGGACTATTTACATAACAAGTATTAATAACCCTCATTTACATCTTATATAATGTAAAAACTTTGTTTCGTAAATAAAACGATACCGCGTCTATGTTTTTGTCGGGTAGTGTATTTTGACAATAGACATATTTTGGAAAAAACTATTTAGAATTTAAACCTCAATTGACGAAAGAAATATATTCATTTTAAACTGTTAAGAGTAGTTACTCTGATGAGAAGATATAAGAAAATTAACTCGAGAAACAAAACAAAACAATCAGACAGGATTTGGAACATTAACGTAAAAAAGGAGGAAAATAGAATTTCAAGAAGCATTTTAAAACAAACACAAACACAACCAACTAAAACCATTTTTCTAGAAAGCATTGAAAAGAAATACAGAGACGATTATCACTTAACTCGAGAATTGAAATACAATTTAAATAAAAATAGAGGTTCTTCGAATACCTTCAATTATCAGCTTCCTCTAAACGAGACGGTAGTTTTCAGCATGACCGAGCAAAGTCTTTTGTTTCCTCAATTTTCCTAAATATTCGCATGTCATTCTTCCGCCGTACTATTCAACGGCGAATGTGTTTCTACCAAGAAATCAAAATTAAATCGGGCTTGATAGTTCATTTTATGCATATTAGCATTATACAGATAGAGCAAAAAAATATGAGTAGCTATTAATCGGATGTCTGTTGCTTGAAGCGATCGTTAAGGAGCTTCGGTAATTTAGATATATTCGAAGCCGTTTCGCTTTCTTTGCAGCAATCGCTGCATGTAATTATAATTGCTTTTCTGTGGTAGATTCGCCATACGTTCAAAGAGGATGCTTTAAATAATAGATTACACAATGATCAGTCAACAAACTGCGGTAGCTTAGTGATAATTCAAATATTTATTTCGATTAGATTTCTGCATATAATATGCATATGATGAGCTCTTATGTTTGCAGAAGATTGAATGTCATGGAAATTAATATATTATTTCGAGGACATGTTTCGCAGATAATGGGTAAATGATATTTTATTATATTCTGTTATTTTATACTTTATTATCAACGTTTATAAATACCGCTTATTAATAATACGCGTCGTATAATCTTATTTATATAATTATGCTAAAATGATTTAGATATTTATGTACGTAATGCTGATAGCTATCTATTAATGCGTATAATCAATATTTTTAAAATAATCCTAATGAAAGCTGTAGGAGAATGACAGCTTTGCGAATGTGCTTTAGGTAATTATTAGAACTTTTGTGATTTTGTTATTCGTAGGATAAAATAATTTGTTACAATTAATGCTTCTCTTATTATGTGCCATAATTTAGCTAAACGTGATCATTTACGACGATGACCTATTAAAAGTATCTCTGGAAATAATGCACATATCGTTTCGAAATGTTGGTAGGCCATATTATGGATAATGTGGGCTTTTCTTCTTCGCCACTTTAAGTTTTCCGGGGGGTCGTACACCTTTGTTTTTACACGACCCAAAATAAAGTAATCAAGAGAGGTTAGATCTGAGGACCTGGTTGGTCATTTCCAAGGTCCTAACTTTCTCATTCATGGATTGTCGAGCATCTACGTTCATTGTTTATTAGTAATTAGTTTAAACAAAACAAAGCCAGCCTTATCAATTCTGTTTGTTAATAGTAATAAATAATCGCTTTCATGATTTTTTTTTAAATAAAGCGGAAACGAGTGAGGTTTTTTTAACCTCATTAACAGACATTTTCAAAAATAGGGGTCGGCATTGCCAAGCAAAAGTATTTTTTTTTGAGTTTCGTTTTAGTCGTTTTGACATGGTTTTTAGAACACCCTCCTTTTGATATATATGCTTTGCATGGATACTATCGAATAGAAAATATTGATGTTTAAGTTAACCTTTACGTTTGCAAACTTTTCCAAAGGAAATTTTATATTTCAAGGATGGTATGTCCTGGATCTATATGTTAGATCGTTGAAATTTCTAGTTAAAGGATCTGCAATATACCTGGTATTCTATTTATAACAAGAAAGTTAATATTCATTTCCGGTTTAATCAGGAGTACCATGAAGGAATTGAGAATATTTTTGAAAAATACATATTATTCATAATATAGGTCATCAAATTTTCAAAATGATATTTTTATTATTTTCAGAAGTGCTTTTAATATGCCATCGTCGTAAATGATCTGTATAAAGTTGCTGCTTCAATGAAACAGTTGTTAAAAATAAGAAATCGTTGGATCAATATTTAAAGCACAAACTCATGCATTAATATAGCTAATTTCCGTCTGTTAATATACTTAAAAAAATGAGCAATTAACTTGCTGTGTTATACCATTTGTCATTTATTTTACTATTACAAAGCCTAATGTAATATGTACCAACTTTCCATAGTGTTGAAGTATTCTTTTGATTCTTAGCCTTAGAGTTAGATCAAATGTTGTTACATAGTTTTAATAATGGAATAATACTATGTTTGTTGATGTAAACATAGCCACAATAATTTCGATTATTTTGTGATGATTTTCCTGTTTTTTTATTTCTTAATTAAAGTTACATCAGTATCTTTAATAAACTAATTAATAAATGTAATAAAGGTGTTTTTACTTTACTTTACTACATTTATTTATTATATTGACGATAGTACGTGTTCATTAATTTAATAAATAGCCCCTTATTAAAATAATAAACTTGTTCATCGAACCAATTTTAATAACAGATCTACAAATATCAACCAAATGGTGCAGGTGTTGTTAAATTGTTTTGTAGAAACAAGTCAACAGTTGTTACGGCGCAACGAGCTTCTTCTCCCAACAAGATGGCGCCACATCCCAAGAACAGCTTCTTTGCGGCAAATGTACTCTGTTCGGCGTTCTCGAAAAATGATACTAAAGTGATCTAAATATTTTTGTCGGAACGCTGGACCATTTAAAAATGAGCAAATATGCTTTTCATTTATTCCATTACACCACCAATGAATTACTTTTCTTACACCCTGCACTTGAGACAAGCTTATTATATTATAAGTGCATTATCGAAAATCTTTTGTAAATGTCATTCTCTGTCATACCCAGAACAAATATTTTTCGTTGTTCGAGCGTAGCAAGCTTTAAGATTATATACCTCGTAGGGCCGTCACCACACGTAAAAAAATCGTCTGGAGCTTTTTTTCTTATTTCATTAATTAATGAAGTGTTTCAAGTTTAAGAAAATTCAGTCTTTTGGTACTTGCTAATTGATCACCATTTGTTGCTAATAGATACTAATTGAGCTTTGTTAAAAGAAAAGCTAACAGCACAACACCGGAGACGGTTTTATAGGTATTCTTTTGAGTTGTGACTTCTTGCTTACAGATTTAGATTATTTTTCTTTAACGAAACGAACTATATTCGTTAGATACTTGGCTGTACTTAAATATAGAATGATGTATAAGACGTCAAATCTGTGCAATTCGCGTAGATTGCATAATACCGTTAAACCGGATTTCTACGCGGCAAAACCAGGAAAGCATTTAATAAGGATTATAATAAAATGAATATTGGCGAAAGAATTTTAAACGGATGCAAGGTTACATAAGCTTTAGATTATAATATTAATTTTGCATTGAATTCGCGTTTCCAGGATTACGATTATCCAGATGTTAAAAGTATATTAATTTTTTTTGTGTTTACGTTTAGCTTGAACGTCATATTACGTATTATTTTAATTATATTTTTTAAACGATTGTTTGTGCCGGATAAAATTAATAAACTAAGTTGACCTCTAACTTTGTGTTTAATGATAATATAATCTATTTTCTTGTCAGAATCTCACATGCATTTTTTAGACTCTGCTTGTAAAAGACAAGGTTTATTTAACATAACTTTTCAATCTGCTACATTAGGTGGATATAATGTAAATATTATTCACTGTATTAATCGTTTGAAAATTAAATACCGATTTAGAATAGATAGAGCTTTTTTTTTGCTAAATTTGTAGTTGTGATTGAAGACATGTTTGCGGTTTTTTGCCAATCTCTTTCGATTTTGTTCTTATTAGTGTCATTTTATGAGTATTTCTTTGATTTGTCCTAATTAGCAATTAATTATTTTCAAATTCTTCACGGTTGATTGATTGTAACGCTTTCCAATCGAATAAAGACATTTGCAACACTGCTTAAATTATGAACTAATTAGCATCGCAAAACATGCAACGATAGCGGTACACTACGACTTCCTTAATTTACTTTGATGGTGTGAAGATGAAATTGCGGTCAAATAATGCGATAACATATTTGTTTTAAATGTATTCCGAATCTTTTAGATGGGAATATCTATATTAAACAGTTCTCAACATTTCTTTTTATATGTAAATCTTTATAAAAAAAAATAGAAAATATTGCGAATAGTGGTCTATTTTTCTCGATTAAATAGGAAGCGATCCGTAATGGCCTCGAGAGACAGGCGAGACTGGTGAAAACAAGCAATATGGACAGAAGTAGAGGCCTTTGTAGGCTTTCGAAAAAGAATAGTGCGTGCGGCAAGCGGCATCTTTTAAGCTTCCCGTAGGCTGAAGTGATTTTTTGATTCACCTTGTGGGGCCGGATATAAGCGCGAGTACAGTTTTGCGCAAAATCCTCTACCCCACGGTTGGGAAAAAACAACGCGATAAACAGGAGTTGCGTTAGGCACAACTGCCAAGATACGCGAGAAAAAACACGAATTTTCCGCATTTTTGCGACGAGAAACGGTCTTATATATTAATAATAGCTGATCGATAACTACATCTAGACTAGCTATGTCCTCGGTTAGAAAAGTGGTCGCAAGCGGGCGAGGACATAAGTGGCAGATGGGCGAAAATAAGCATTTTCGAAAGTTGAACATCGCTATCTAGACGTCGGAAAAGCTGCGGAAAGCGTTAGTACGGTAAAATTCAATATTTTTTTTTTGAATTTCCGCCATAACTAAATATTTGAAAAAATGTTGCCATGGCAAGGAATCAAACCTTGCACCTCCCGCTTGCCGGACAAGTATGAATTACATGAACTCCTATGATTTTTGTATGCAGATTTTTTTTGTATTGCTAATAACAAAAACAATATTGGAGAGTTTCTGTACCTTATAAATTTGGGAATATAGTCCCTAATGTGTAATGACGTAAAACACGCAGGTTTACCTATATTTTTTATTTTTTTTCTGGTTTCTGTTTTAGGTACGACGTCTCAACAATTCGACGATGACGCCGTGCAAGAAGTAAGCTCACATTAACTTTTATACCCATCTACGATCGTGAAACCAGGAACCGTTATGTGAATTTGGTAGTGTTTTGTGCGAGTGTATGTCGTTTGTCTTTCCCAAAAGACATTCATAGCATTCGAATCGTGTTATTGTTGAAATAACAATCAATCTCCCCCCCAAATTCATCATATCTGCTTGCTGGCAATTGTAACTAACCCTTGTCGTGATGTGTTCTCGTTGAGTTGAGTGCGCGTGCCGTCAATACAGCATGTTGTCTTACATGTTATCGGTGGACGAGAAGCCACCGCCGGGTCCCGGGAAGGGACACCTGCAGCTGGCTCTCGCTCCCGAACCGTTGACGAACGGTACGTCGTCCATCAGCAAGGAGACGAGCGTGAGTAGTTTCGTCAGCGATGTAACCACAGCTACCGCTAGCCACAGTTCGATGACGCCCTCCAGTACCAGTGATAAAGTAAAGCCTAAATTGTTAATCAACGGAGCTAAGCACCAAACTCTTAAACGGTGAGTGTTCTTGATTACGGTAGCGTCTAGCGTTTTAGGTTCATATTATTTAACAGTATTCATAACCATGAGAGTATGTTCAAATTGACGAATTTATCAAACTTTTGAGATAATTTGAAGCGGTATTTTCTTTATTTTACGAACTCGGAAATAAATTACACTGAATTAATTTCAAGTTCACGTATTAGACAAATAGGATTGTTTAAGATTGTTCTAATTCCTCTTAATCCAACGAGCATTGTACATACAAAATTATTTTTTTATAATTGAAAGAAAATTTTAACAAGAGACAAATTTATACGGTTGATCACATGAAATCATTTGAATTGTGAATAGTCAAAGAGTGGAAGGTATTCCCAAGTAATAATGTCCGCTACTTAGAGATGTCTATTGTTTAGAGGTTAAGTAGAATTTTAATAATATTTTTCTATTAAAGGTTTTACATACACAAAAAACAAATCTAAAGTGGCATTTAATTCATTTAATAGTATTGTTCTTTCGCGGCTTTTCCGAAGCTGCGTTTATCACCTTGTAATGAAATGAATATTGTTGGCAGCGATCTAAAAACAAACTCGTTTCATCTAAGTTATAAATCTCTTGGGCTATAATTTACCAATATGTACATTTGGAATCTACATTTCCAGTTAGCTACCAAATATATGTTTCTGAATACAATGTTACAATCCCAATACCTTGATATTATATCACTGAACGCTTGTTCATGGGGGTCTAGCCTCTAAAACATCTTCTTTTACAACAAGGACGGCTTCTAAGAATTTAGTAGAAATGTAAATTCTTTCTAAATTCCTTGCTTCAAATGATCAAAATAATATGAAACCATATAAACAAATTTGGAAATTGAAGAAAAAAAGAAAATTTTTTTCTTGGTCTGTGTTATTTGAGAACTAAGTGCATACAAAATAATTTTTCAGTAGATTTTGGCAGAACTGAACGATATAGTTTTTTTTTTTCGTGGCTAGCTATTGTAAAACGTTAAAAATTGATACGAATAATTGCTTTTAAGTCCTAAACTGTAAAGATAGGTATAGGGACACCAAATATACGTCGATAGCGATCGCATTTTGCTCCTCACATACAGTGCATTCCATTAAAAAGAATCTATTTCCTTGAGTTGAATACTCACAAATTAGGACTTAAATTCTGAATGCCATGTATGTGATAAACTAAATTTTGGGTTGTTACTGGAAAGTGTTAAGTTTCCATTGTCTCCGGTATGGATATGACATGAATTCATTCAAGTTGTATTTCTGACATGTAATTTTAAAGAGAACATTGTAGAAGAAGAAAGAGACACAAAAATCAAAATAACTGAAAATTAGTTGATTTTAGAGGTAGGAAAGCTTGACACAAATCACGTCGTAACAATCTACGGAATCTAAAAAAGCAATAAAAAGTATGTCAATCCATTAAAAATATCAAACTTGGTTACGGCTCCCGGTATAACCGGAAGTAACAAGAGTCCAAAAATAAATTATTATAGTAGAGCGGATGCGCTTATTGTCTACTACAACTAGGCTAAGATGTTAATTGCGAAAACTTTTAATGATTGGGTTGAGTGAAAAACCCTGTATACTAAAAAGCGGAGCTAGCTTTGAAAGCATTTGCCAAAATACTAAACAATTTGCATACTATCAACACTCCTTCGAAAAAAAGCCATTCTGTGGGGGAAGGAGATACGGAGGCAATAGATAATTTTCCTTTTTGTACAGTTGTGGAATTTCATATTATAACACTTAAAACACTAAAAAAATGAAATTAAATATAGCAATCATCAAAACCGAACTATATATGAGGATTGCCACGTACTCAAAATCCTACGCTCTTTTGTCGTTGTTCGATTGTTTGACTGAAAGCTTCTATTTTAAGTTAGAGAGTAGCCCAATATTTCCACTAAAGTGCATGTTTTCTATGTAACATCCTCTACCACGTTAACTTTTATGCTATTTCATATTTTCTGTGCTGTTCTATTTTTACATCGTACTATTTTTAATGTTGATCGCAGTACGGTTTAATATTTTCGATGTCTGTGTGGATATAAATGCATCCGCAGTATCGGATATGGAGTTTTCTTTTATTCTATTTGTTCTGGCAAAGAGTTTAATTGGTTTGTTTTGGGTTTTGCGTGAATTTCACGCAAGTTCTATAATTTAAAAAGCATTTTTTCAAACGTAATTTTAGCAACAAGTAAGATTTTTGACTTAAAGTTTGTTTAATGGGTTTCTACGTAAATAATTTCAAAACTTGTTTTTTCCTTATAACATTGGATTCATAATACAATGCAGAAATCGATTGTTTTATATATATTTTTTTACATTAACAATTAATGTAAATTACCGTATAACAATATAGTTACATTAACAGTCTACTGTGCGCAAGCAAATTACAGAATAAAATCATTAAATTTGTTCTTCGAAAAAAATCCTTGGAGAGGTCAATTTTACTTTAAAAATAAGCATTTTTGCACCAATTTTAGTTTCCCCAAGTTGCCCCCATCATTAAAACCACTTCCGGTTTTAAGGCAATGATGCCAACTCTTATTTTTTTTAGTTTGATAGGTCTAAATGGTGCCATCAAAATGTTAATTAGCATTGCCATATGCCAAATACTCGCTGCTTTTAGTAAAAAGAAATTTTTAAGTGAAACACTCAGCGTATAAAATTTTTAATTCTTGTCGGATATGGCGATAAATGAGTCGAAATTCTTCTGACGTTCTGACGTCACTCGCAATGTGCAAACAGAATGGGGGCATTTTAAACATTTAACTTAAAGGAAACAATCATTTTGTTTATTGAATAACGGTATTTATCTTTGCTTTTTGTTATTGACAAAATTTATATTTTCCACTTTTTAAATTATTTTTATAGGAAAATGTTGAAACTAAACGTGTTCCGGATTTGAACCGTGTCATGTCGTTGGTTAAAAGGAAAATGTTGTTATGTGAGGTATTAACATTTTGATAATAGTAAAAAGACTCGGGAGTTATTATTTAAAAATATTCCCGATGGCGTCATTACTTGGAAACCGGAACTGGGGTAAACATCAAACTGATGCAGAAGTGTTTATTTTTAAAAATAAACTTTTACTTCAAATTTAATGAATTTATTCCATAATTTTGCGGCGCAATGTATAATTGTAATGCTTGTTAAATAGAGAAATGCGGAAGTGCTAACGATATTATTGTATATCGCAAGTCCAAAAATAAAGAAAAAATGGTTCACAGATATAGTGCTTCAAATTAATGAATGTGAGGAACCAATGTTGTCTAGGATTTGTTTTTTAAAGAAGGACTCTTAACAAGGTAAATATTATCTAAAATTGGTTTTAGTCATGTATTACTATCAAAGATTTAAATTATTCGGCCGTATAAAGAAAGATGGGGTAGGGAAAAAGTTGTTTCTAACAGCGAACATTTGAGAATTATATCCCAATGAGATCGAAAAAAACACCGAAGCAATTATCCTTAGAATTTATTGAAGGCAGTAAGAAAACGAAACTACGAAAATAATAGTAATGGTTAATTGCGCGAAAACCTTAAAAGAAACCCATACAGCTACCAAAGAAGCGCCGGTACTGGACGGATTATAACTGGAGAAGTTTCAGTTTGATGCCATTTCGTATCAATCCAAAATATACAAAACCAACGTTGTGATATGTCAAATAATCTGAACGTGCATCCGCTAGTATGGAATCGGTATAGTGCTAATAAATCGATTTATGAATTATACAGAGTGCCCCACCATGAACTTGAGGATTTCACCTTTGAAACTAGTCAAATTAACTATTTTTTTTAAATTTGTTGAAGATTTAGGGGACAATAAATATTTGTTGAGAATGCTTTTGTGGCTTATCCTTCGGATAAAAGATCCATAAATAAAAGATAGATAAAAGATACATTTCTATTGGGAAAAGGACGTTTTGATTTTCATTGCTTCTGTTTACCTCGTATTTGCAAAATTCCATTCGGAGAAAATGGTTTCTCTCAAGAAGTTGCCGACAGTTGTTCAGTTATAATATGTTATAATATTTAAATCGTTCTTCGTTCAAAGCTACATAGCAACTGCTTCTAAAAACTTGAAACTAGTGCGACAATTTTGTCACCTACCGGAAGATTCTTCTTCAATTGTCAAGTACACGCACTTCAGTTACAAAACCGATTGCTCATTTTTTTTTTCTGAATTTACGTATCCATGAGTCAAGATCTGGCATCGAACGATTTGGAAATTCTACCCACTCCGCCATTGAAACTTGTATTTCTAGTTAGTAAACGTCTTAAAGCGTGTACCAAAAGTTTTTCAGAAACTTAAAGTGGAAAACCCATTAACATGAGAGTTTATACCATGCTATTACCTTATTAAAAAAAGAACAAAATTAATACATTCGTAACTTTAAAAAAAAATGTGGATACGTGAAAGTTTGCAGACCAGTCATCAAAAGCAGCTGATTTTGACTTTGAAGAACGCATAAAACTTATTACAAAAGTGCTCGTTCCGTTACGTTAACACTATTCGTCGACTTCGTGTTGCTTTTGTTTGAAATCTTATATGTATGTATATACCAAGCGATACAGCTAGGGTAGATGAAAGTCTATCTTCAATTTGTCAGCGGTCGCAGCAATTGGGCATTTCAAAATCGTCCCTGCAACGACAAAGAAGCTTCGTCCACATGCATACAAGATGCGATTGTGTGTTTGCTGAATGGATCTTAGAGCATACTGCAGTTGACAACGAATTTTGTATTCAGTAACAAAGCCTATTTTCAGATAAGTGGTTACATTAATAAATAATTGTCACTTTTGGGGACACGAAAATTATTGAGAAATTATAAAGAAACCACTGCATTCTCCTTTCTTGAAAATGTTGGGTTAATCTTGCGGGATATTGTCAGATGTTAACTAACTTTTTCCGCAACTTTATGGTCTATTCTGAAGGATACGGACCTCGATAACCCTGTATTCTAACAAGGTGGTGCTACTTGCCACGTTGTCGGTGAAGCTGTAAATTTACCACACGAAAAACTTCGCGGTTGTATGATTTTCCGAAATGGTGACATTGGTTGGCTTAACACCACTGGACTTTCTTCTTTGGGATTTTCTTAATAAACCACAGACAACTGATGATTTCAAAGATAATATTCGTCCAGTTATTGGCAAAATTTACTTTGAATATCTACTTGAAAATGAAGAAGGCGTCCCAAGCTTTTGTTGAGATCTGATTCAGGAAGTCGTAACGTAGAAAGATAAGGAAGAGCTTATTCACAAAAGAATTATTTACAGAGAATAATTCTAAATTGTAAATTCTTACTCTAAGTGCAATGTAAAATTGGTATCGCCATAATTGCGTTTTACTTTAAAGTAAACATTATTTAAACTGGATAATTCGTATATGTTTATTGAAGTCGCAATTTTTTGCGTCTAAATTTAGAGTATGTGTAAGTCGTTTACATATTCCATGAGCCTTGCATAACAGCAAAAAAACGCAAGGTCAAGAGCAACAATTGATAATTACGTACGTAAAATTAGTAAGGCCTTGGCAACTGTAAAATTGAATAGCAAACGTAAATATTAGCCGTATGCAATCGCGAATATGCTGTATAAATACTCATTTTCATAACATCTCTTTGTACTTTAATCAATAATAGTTCGAGAGGTATTGCTTTAAAGAATTATTTAAAGGTACAGATACGATTTTTGATCTATTACATATCATACGGGAATTGAGTTGCACTTTATAGTAACGCCGGTTGATATTTAATATAGAATGTAATAAACGACCTCGAACACTTTCCTGTGCCAAGAAACAATTTGTTTGTGATTTTACACTTATCTTGTTCCTGTGTATCGACGTCGAAGTCACCTAGTAAATCAAGGCCTTTAGGTCTATTCGCTCTCACTACAAACGAGAAAATTATATGATTCGGTAATTTGAATACGTCATTTATATTAATTATATTGATCTGAAAGGAATGGGCGGGTTAATTAATAATAATTGTATTGCCTGTGCAAGTGCATATAATCTTTACACTTTCTTAGACAGAAATAGAGCAGCGGAAGTTTTGTAATTCAAAGAACGGATGGAAATATGCTCTGTGTGTCAGGTAAATAAGATATATAGGTGTCTAAATTTATCTTATTTGCCAGATAATATAAGTCCAAATTAATCTTGTCTTTTGAGGTTGGCGTGGATCAATTTTCATCTTATAGCTTAACCCGTAAGCATTACATTTGGCAGGAAATTGACTGATTTCTAACATTTTTAAATTATTAAATTATAAATTAAATCCGACAGCCTTAGGGTACCGCGGGCTCGAGAAAGAAGAAAATTATAAATTAGATCCGTGAATGGGGAAAACTAGGTTTAGGTAGTATTGGATGTACACTGCCGTTCAGAGAAGTTCGGTCGGTTGGTAAAAAACATGAAAAGGTTACAGAAACAAACGAAATTAAAAACAAAATGCAATTTTATTGTATGTACAGGTAAAAAAGACAAAAATAAATAAATAAAAAGTTATTCTGGCCTAATATAACATACTGAACATTATATTTTTTTTCATCGAAAAAACCTCCTTTGCTGTTAATCACCGCTCGAACTATTCTAGGCATTCTTTCGATAAGTTTTGTTAAAACGGATTGTGGAATATTAATCCATTCATGTTGCAGAATATTCCGTAAATGTTCTTGTGAAGTTGGGCATATTTTTCGGATCCTCCTGTCCAGTTCATCCCACAACAACTCTATAGGGTTCAAATCTGGGCTTTGTGGGGGCCATGTCATTACTTTCAGGGTGTGCTGTTCTTCTTGCTCCTTTAGATAGTTCTTACACACTAACGCAGTGTGTTTTGGGTCGTTGTCATGCATGAATGTAAAGTTACGGCCTATTATACGCAATCCTGATGGCACTGCATGATTCTGGAGTATTGCAAAATAATTTTCCTTCCTCATTACACCCTGCACTCTGCATAAATCTCCCGTCCCAGCAAAGGAGAAACATCCCCACACTAACACAGAACTACGCCCTTGCTTCACTGTAGGCACAATGCAGTTCGGGATCACTTTTCGGTTTTAGATCTTCGGACATAAACTCGTCGATTTTGCCCAAAAACCTCAAACTTTGACTCGTCACTCCAGAGCACGTGTTTCCAATCATCTAGCGACCAATCTGGATGAGAACGGGCCCACTGTAGCCGTTTTGCTCTGTTGCCCCGATGTAATAAGGGTTTTCGAATGGCAACGCGTCCATGAAGGTCCGCTTGTTGAAGTCGACGTTTTACCGTACTCGCCGAAACTTGTTCTTCACGGCCGCGATTGACTTCGGCTGCTATTTGTGGCGCTGTTAATTTTCTATTGCGTTTGCTTAATAATACAATTCTCAAATCTTCAGCTTTTGTTGTTTTCCTAGATGCTCCAGGACGAACACGATTTTCTATAGTTCCAGTTGTCCGATATCGCTTTATGATGTCATTTACTGTTGAACTTCTCATATTTATTTTTTCAGCAATTTGTCGCCCCGAATATCCTTCTTCAAACAGCGTAATAATACGTGAATGTTTTTCTACACTTATATTTTTGCCGCGTGCCATTTTGAAGTAAATTTTCTCAAAACTTTCGCGCAAAAGCGACAGATGCACACCAACACACGTTTAACAGTAAAATGAAGCAAATTTATGTCTTTACGCCTGTGATAAGTAAACAAGAATGGTACTGCGGTATATTTCCTAAATGTATTGTTCGTTAATAATCCCCAAACGACCCGTTTCAAAAGATCGATACTTCCGAGAAATTCTTGGAATGATAATGAAAGGGACTTTATTGTGGTTGTCGCAATATTTCTACTTTACATAATAATTTATGGCTTTAACCCCTTAGAAAAGAGTGTATGCTTAATATTTTTCTAATTTTATGTATTAATAATTGTACACAGTGTGATATAATAGATTTTTATTGTATGACCGAACTTCACTGAACGGCAGTGTACTTCGAGGAGTTAAAAGTTTTGTTCGATGCCTAGGACTCTGCGAACTTCAAAACTTATTTTATTCCTGATTTCGATGGTTGGTGTGACATTGATTCTTCAATATCGGACATGTGTCTGAAATATATTTTTTTCTTGGTAAATTTCAACTTACAAGTTTCAAGATTATTATTAATCTTATCATCAATCAATTAACAGCGACAAGAGAAGTGGAAATAACGTGTAAATTCCAAGGAATAGAAATATAACATTAAATGACGCACAAAAGGATAAATATGCTTAAACCAAGCTCAAGTAGAACTTCAGGTATTCAAGATATTCTTTAAAATTATTTCTGGATAAGATGTGATCGATTTCAGCCTTTCCGACTCGAAAGGTAAGTCTAAATATCGCAGAAATGCCGGGAAGAATTTCCCTTGCATACCATTCCCAAAGCGCGCTCATTAACCGGACATTTCTGCAATCTTGGCAGCTTCGTGGATATACATACAAACATGCGTATGTAATTGTAGCGGCATTATTATGCACCTACGCCGCATTTCAAATATGGCATTTATGCGTAATTATCGACATTCAATAACGAATAATTTGTGGTGAACACCAAACTGGTCACATACGCAAGTTAATTGGTTGTAATCGCTGGGTACTTTTAACTTTTTGTCAATTTCTTTACAGAATGGGATTATTTGAATGCTACGGTATTTTTTCCGGTACGATTTTTATATTCTTTGTTATTGGTTGTTATCTATGCGGGATCATCATTTAATCGGTTTAATCTCATTGTTAAAAATTTTGGAGTTGTACATTATTATTATGACTGAATTTATTATTATTTTTTTTTTATTTGGTCCATCGGCAAGTATTATATACATATTCACACACACAGAAAACACAAATGTATAAACATATACAAGTAGCATGCCTTTGTGCTTTGGTTTCAGCCGTCTATCTTCGCTCAGGACAATGAAGTCAGAAACCTTCAGCTGCATCCGAGTTAATGGTATTGAGGGCTTTTTTGGTCTCTTTGACTGGGATTTTAAATTCTAACCTGTCATATATTCATTTAGCAACAAGTGTTTTATTCTTTTCTTGAAAGTTGTATAGTTTGTGTTTCTTACTTCCGCTGGCAACTTATTATATTGGTTTATTACGGATGTTGCCAATAATTGACTGTATTTTAGGTGTCTTTCAGGTTTAAAATGTGATTTTCTTCTTATTTCGCGTGCGTGAATATACAATGTGTCCAAAAAAGGTTTATACAAATGGAGAAAAAGACGTTTTTTTTTGTCTAGGTTTCTGATGATTTTGCTTATGAGTTGATAGGTAGCTGATGTGGTAGCTGTGCCTCTTAGAAGAGGTAGGGTAAGTAATGTTAAAAGTTGCAGGTTAGCGCGTGCTGCACATGATCTCATATCAATTTTCTTGAATATTTCTCTTTATTATAAATGGGAAATAACTAAACTGACAATAAAAATGTACATACAAAAAAAGACAAGGCATTAATTTGCCTAGGCGTATCGTCTTTCAAATGCAAGAATTTAATTATGGACTGTTACCCGACAAGCAAGCGTCCAGCATGGCTGAAACTTTCATTCCGGTATTTTTCAACGCATTATAGTGCCAGAATATTTTTGACTAGTAACGTCATCTTCATTCGAGGCTTAAAACTTTTTAGACTATCCTCGTAGTCGATGATTTACAACATTCGATGTTTCAAGGTGCAATCAAGTTAATGGGCTACCCTCGAACGTTTCTTTATAAGTCGATGAAAATTAACATCAAATTAAAGAATTCGTATCGAATTCCAGTTCCTGATTGCAGCATATTCGTACATAATACTTATAACTTATGTTAAATTCTTTCCATTCCCCAAGATTTCGTTTCTAAAAATCCAACGAAAAGATCTTTGTCCTCTAAAAAATACGGGAATGTCTTGCGCAATTAATAAAACGAGTCGCAAGAGACTTGGGCTGCATCACATACCTATATCCTGCGCATATATGCATAACCTATTAGACCAATAAGGTTAGATAGTCTAACGAGTTTTCGTTCAAGCTGTTCATAATTACTTTTTATCCATAGGATAAAGCTGTGTATTTCACCGAGATGACTAAGAGATTATAGCTGGGTACGTCAACCGTAAGAATAGATAATGTTTCGCTTCTGAACTGGACTGATTACGATTAATTCTCAATGAACGTATTGTATATTATTAAAATCTGCTCTAGATAGAATCGGACTTGTACCCGTTCTTCGTTTACGTAATATAAGATGTCATTCAGTCAGCATCAGAGCGATAGCCTATTGCCAGCGCTATAAAATTATTTAAGTTAATCAGTGTGTGTATAATCAAAAACAGGAATATGGTATAAAAGGTCTAACGAAATGATATTACATTAAAATACGCAATTAGGATACAGAGAGCAATTTTATACATTTTATACAAGCGGAGTAAGATCTTAAACAGTCGAGTATAGATATAAGATAAAACGGACCTGAAATATATAAAAGGTGTATTTACATAACTAAATCCAGCCTGCTTTATATTTTTATCAACATATATACAGCATCAACAATAATAATAATGATAAACAGCTTTATACACAATACATAACAACCTTTACACGAAAATGTACGACCGAAACAAATCAAAAGTAATAAATTCAAAAAGGTAAGCCAGCTGGTAGTTTTAGCAGTCTTTGAATCCCCTGAATAATAAGGCCTTTACTTTTTTTCTTTATTAATAACATATTTAACTTTAAATTTAAATAACGTTAAATAACAAAAAATGAGAAATTAATTTATTGCATTCGGAAGCTTATTTATTTATTTATTCCAAGGTTCGCGTGTTAGAATCAAATGTCCCCATCACAGGCGAATACATATTTTATAATAATAAAATTAATATTATTTTATAATACACAATCCACATAAGTAGGCAACAGGGAATTAAATATCCAACAGAAAGCTGCTGTAATGTTGGCGAAACGGAGATCTTTCTGGGTGCGTCCGAACCTGCTCTATGTGCTACGTGCAATCGAATGATTATGATTAAGTCTACGCGCAATTTCCCGGAAACTAACACCCCTTTCATGTAGCTCAACAATCCGGCCACGATCGAAGGGGGTTAATTGTGTATTGCACGTTCTCGTCTGCGAGGTATCACCCACGATTATTTGAAACATACTGCACGCATTATACTAATTTTTATACGTTTGGATTGTAACAACGGATGTTCCTGTAAAAACACGTGCGGAACATCCAGCTCTTGCAAACGCTGGAAAACAAACTAGAACAATACAATGCGATAAACATTCGTTTAAGATGGCCTTCAGATATATTTATAACACTTTAACATGC
>LR736857.1:2292827-2323157 GCA_902654985.2 Oryctes borbonicus | reverse complement strand
TAAGAATTGAATGTTATTAAAATAGAGAAGCGGCATCGCTAAATTAAACCGTTTGTACATAAAAAAAAGGGAAATGCTTGCGGTGTCCGATTCTATGTATTACGCGGTTATCACAAGAGCGACAATTTTGTTCGTAGATGCTATTAAAGCAATTGGAGCGCGACGCAGAGTCAATAGCATTAGTAATTGGCTTCGGATAGACCGACTTTTATTTTTAAGTTTCTACAAGAAAGAAAATATTTAATACAGACGTAATTTAAAAGGTCGTTAGACATAAGTAATGGCATTTTTTCGGACCTGTTCTTCTTTTACTTCATTCCGACATAGAAACGCGAGAAGCAGGTTATTTCTTTCTTTCTTTCCTTCTGTCGATAATTCGCCCGATTGGAATTATTCTCGGCACGCAAGTTCTTGCGCGATGTTCGTTGTAAGTATGCAAGCGGTGCAGCAGCTTCGATGGCGAATTCTAATAAATTTATAAATTTAATTGCGAGTGTAATAATCCTTAATCATTTCCAGCTGGTTCTATATATATGCCGCGTAATATATTTCTGCGGACCGACAAATCTCTCTGTAAGTAGGTTTAATTAGAATTAGAAACTTGCAATTTAATCTAGTGTAATAACTTCTCTAATCATGACAATTATCAATTTATAAATAAGTGTGCTTATTAAAGAAGACACATATATTCTCTTGACATACATACAGATTTTCTTCTACATATTATTTAACTGTGAAGAATATGACAATGAAATATAGGGCGTTATATTAGTTTGTATCATTTCCGGTATGTACGAGAAAAGTTGCTGATACGTGGAAGGGACCATCAATAGGATAATGTAAACTGTTGCCTAATTGAAGTGATCAACTGATTAAAAGTTAGTGAAAACCAATTTTTTTTACAAAAGAAAGAAAAAATGGCTGAAGTATAGCGGTATTGGTGTATTGCGGAACTCTTTCCCATTCTCGTCGCAAGCTCATCTAGCGTTATAAGTGGACGAGGACGAGTTTGTTCCAAAGATGCTCGATGCCATTGTAATTTGGAGAATTAGGGGGCCATATCATTCTTTCGATATCATTCACAAATACAAAATTTCTGCCAAAATTTCCTGCAAATAGCACAACGATCGAATACACAAGTCACCTCTCTGCATTTATGGATTGATTTCTCAAACCCACCAGCTCGGTACGACTCTTTAAAGATATGCCACCTCAAAGCGTAATACGTAACATGGCGATGCCTAAATTAATGCAGTGGTGTATATAATTGAGTCGCTTCTTTTTAATCTCGTCTCTTCATTCCGGCGAATTGAAAATAAAATTGGTAACAAAATGGTCCCTTGTAATAGACCAATTGCAATAGGTAGCACTTATTTTTTACCGTTCTTTCTAATGAATAACAAACGAACCATTGCAGGGCATACCTCGAATTCCAATGAGCTCTAATTTATGTATAAATGTTGTTGCATCCTAACCCGTTACGGCTCAGCCCGATGCTATCCTAATGGCGACGGGTAGCAAAGACACCCACCTTTTCGGTGAAAACCGGCAGACCGTGTGCCGTGAACGCAGGTCTTTAGCCAACATGGTGGTTCTGATAGTGACAAAGTTGCAGTAGTAGCCACATTGTTAGCAGAAGAAGAGGAAAGTAAGTATAAAAAGAAGAGGAATAACTGGATCTATCCCAATAGTCAAAAGAGCAAACCTTTAAGAGGTTTCCTTTCATTTGTTTAATGATCTAAAAGATGAAAAGAAATTTCTCCAGTATTTTAGAATGTTACTTCTGGACTCTGAACAAGAAGTGCGGAATATAGTGCAGAGCAGACATGCATTCGATAAATGTGGGCAAGTTGATATTGGCCGACGACGCGCCCGTCTAACTAACTCAGCACCGTTGCCGGAGAGGATCAGCTTCTAAGATTAAAAATACTTTACTACTTTTCTTGCACTTATTTTCGTTGTTCCTGCTTGATTTTCATAATATTCGCCGGAGATCCCATATTGTAACAGTTTTTTTGACGTTCTGGTAAATGAAGACTAGTTAATTGAACTTCATATATGATCCACGCAAACAAGCAAACGTGCAAACATTCTATGCACGAATTAGTTTTACCAGCATGTGCGTGTATTCATAAAACGGAAAGTTAACGTAACTTTGTATGTACTGTGTTGCTTTTGGTTCTCCGGTAAAGCAAGATTTGTATGGTATAAATCAGTCTTCATCACGCCCCTTAGGCAGTAGATGCGTAACGTATGTAGGAATTTCAATATAACTAATGTACCATTTCTGGTAGATTCTTTTTTTAGCATAATGTAACCTTGTTTTGTTGCCTCCATTCATAGTGAACGTTCAGGAAAGTTAATTTCTCTAATTATTGCAAAATTAAAGAATTATTATTTTTTTTTTGTACTGATACCTAATCTTACTTTATTATCCCCAATGTTGCTTTATGTGCTTTTGCTGTCGATTTGCGAGGTGCTTCATAATTACAGGAAGCAAAGGGAAGATTGTATGACAAAATAAGCACGTCTCTATCAACAAATTAGCAAAGAACTTGATCAGAATGTAAATATAAACTACATTATTTTTCTTTCAAGAACAAAACAGCACTATATCAACAGAATATTTATGAAAACCTGCGTATGCAGCCTCCACTTCCGATTTACTTCGATAAAATTACCTAATTCTACAATATATGGTTTTCCTGAAGAAAAAGAGCGATTTCCATTGCAGAAAAGACTTTATTATGGCTACTTTCAATTATAAGAATCATTCAGCTTCACCCATAAACTTGCAATATCCACCTATCTCTAATGCAATAAACTAGTATTAGTATTTCGGTTGTAACCGCATCTTACGAATGGACGATAAGAGAAATAGGGGAGAGAAGTAATCAGTATTTCGATGTGGCGAAGCATGCTTTTCAGTTACCGGATTCTAAGCGAGGGTTGCCGATATTAGCCACATGAAATTTAGGGTGAGGGCTGCGAACTTAGATAAATCGTGTAACTTTAGCCGTATATCATAGACTACATTGTTGACAATAGACACTTTTAAGTATTACGGCATGATGGAGAAAAAAAGGCGTATTTTATCTCTTTCTAGTATCAGATAGATTTGTTGCTAGAAAATGAAAGAGGTACACTTTACGTAGACTTTAACGATTTTGATTAAAGTTCGTTGATTCTGTTCCAAACTGCAAGAATATTGAAACTTTAGAGAAAACGCGAGTTATAAAACTCTTCAATAATGTAAATATGATTGTTTGTTAATGCATGTCAGATTTAAGCTTTGTTCCAACAGAAATCACAAACTAGCTAAAGCTCATCGTATACGGCGGAATCAGTTAGAAAACAGTTACGGGTCCTTTTAGTCAATCGAATCCTACTTTGTGAATTCTGTTGTAACAAGCTTTTAATCTTTAACTCACTGAACATCTTTCATAAAAGAGCTTTCTCAAAATTATAAATATTTAAGATGATCATGATCAATGTATGTATTTATTTTTTTGGAACGAAATTGATTGTTGTTGTTACTTGTTAACCAGTTAAATTTGTGTGGCGCGGAGTGTGCCAGTACTTTAGTGTTTGCCATCCTACGCCACAATCCTTGCCATCATTATTGACCTTAACCTTCATTACACTCTCAAATATTTAATTTCAACAAGACCGGTGCAAATGCTAACATTTAAACATAGCCGTAGATATCTCGAAAACAGTTGACTTTGAGGGTACAAATTATTTACTAAACTGATAAGAAATATACTATTGTCCGGAATAGTCAACCGTTTAACCGATCCTACAGTGTGTTGATAGTTTAGTGCTGTTTAAAAGTCGTTTTACTTGATGTTTCAAGGCATACACATACACAAATCTCAAGTTTCCTCGTGTTTAACCGTTTCTAATGTTCAAATTATAGAGTTACAATGCCCACTCTTAAAAAGTGTTAATATTACATTCTAAGTGCTAGATCTACAAAGTATGTAATTATGTATTTGTTTTTTAGAATTTTAGAAATTATATCTTTCTTCGATGGTATATAGCCACTTGCATCTCTAAAGGAATTAAGTGTGGTTCACATACGGTAATGCGAAATTAGTGCAGGAACCATGTTAACGTGTGGTACAAAAGTTCGCATAGCGCAAATTAATACGCCCGTTCACATAATTAGGTAGTACAGAATTAAGAATCAGTGCAGTGCCAAACTATGCACACGTGCAACATTGACACTAATCAAAACAAAAAAAAAGAAACAGATAAATTTAGATTCATTATGATAAAGGAAAAATTGTCAGTTGTCAAATGGTGCGAAATATTTTACAAATTCGTACACTAATTTCATATTAATTCTTACACTAATTTCGCACTACCCTAAGTAAGCGTATCCTTAAAATTATCTAGAAGAGCGGTATTGTTCAGAACAAATTATTTGTCGTCCACCACTATAAGTAAGAACGGTTATATGTTACACTGCTTGTAATTCCAACATAAATCCTTCTTTAAGGAAAGGTTGCGATTTTTAGATAGATGCATAAATAAGCGGCTAGATATGACATTTTCGATTTATTTTAGTAGGAATTGAGAATAACTCAAATCCTTCTTTTGATTATTTATTACGCTACTTTGTTTTATTTTTATTATTTAAAGTACAATTACAATAATCGGGATTACCGGTCTTTCTGCATAGCAGTAGTGATTTCGCTAAAATTCATACCCGGTACCTGATTAAATTTACCATGTTTGCCAATTTTCTGATAATGGTTTGTTTGATTCAATTTACCGCTAACCAAATATTATTTGTGCACGTACGGTAGCCGTAGAGCAACGCCAATACGCATATATGAATTTTAATTACCACTCGGTAAAACGAATTAGCGACCCTAGAAGACCTACTTGTCCCTTAACATAACAAAAACGATATCACGCAGATGCGAAGAGCGAAAGCGCTTTACCCCTTTGTATTGTTGTACGCCCCTCCGCAACATTCACGCGCACTGTTTATGTTCCTTTGTCTTCGGGCTTGAAATGGAGAAGGGCGCGTCCTGATTACGTTGGAGAGAGCGTGGAATTAAAATCTTTCACATAGATGCATAAACCTCCGTTTAGTACGAATGAACCTTAGAGGAGTGAATGGAGGAAAATGACTTTTAACCGTGGAAGGTATGAATAGATTCACGACTTTTGTTGTAGGCATAAACGTTTTAATGCCGATATGTAGGTACATTCTAGTGAAAGAGAAAACAATTATAGGTAATTAAAAGAATACCTTTTAAAATAAGGTAAATATGGAAATGAGAATTGGAATTCATTGCACGATTCTAAAATTGTAGTTCAATTGCACTAATTAGGAATATTTGTATCTAACAAGCAAAGCTTTCTAGGTGCTAAATTTAGAATCGTATAAAACTTGGTAGGAATGTACAGTACGTTCAGATATGGATGGGAATCTTTTGAGAACCAACTTAGACATTGTTGAAAAACAAAATCCACATTTAAACGAAGTTAAAGCTACCTTAAATTCAGGGACTTAGTTTTCATTCTTTATAAACTAAACAAAAATTGTTTTCTTCTTCATTCCGTTAGATCTGTCCAATGCAAACGTTTAAATATTCCTTGATTTATTGCTCCTACTCTTCAATTGATTTACATTCTTTTGTGGAAAACTTTAAGAATTAGATTCTTAAATTTCATGAAGGTTGTTCATTAAAGAAGCAATTTTGGATTTCCCAGTAGTAAATAAAATATAATCAGAAGCTCAATACCTCTATAAAAAGATTGTTATCGATTTGTTCTTCCCACCCTTCAATTTAATTTGATGAATAAATAGATTAGTCGTATTTGAAAAACATTAAAAGGATACTAATTGAAATGTTATTTCGCTTGCTTTAATTATTCGTTAACATATAGAGCACCTAAAATAGATATCGGATAACCATTTTAACGTACAATAAAAAGAATTTAGATATAAATATACTTATCCACGTTTAATAAATAGATTTAAATAGCAAACAACTTTTATTTAACGTTTTTTTCCACATTATTATTAATATACTCATCACACAAATGTTGCGTTTAAGTGCAACACACTGTATATTCCGCAGTACTGTGTTTTTGAAGGAACTTCCTAGATGAAAATTCATCAATTTTCGGGGAGTCGTTTCATTTCTTCAAAGCGAATTTCCACCGACAAAGAAAGTTTTCCTTTGTTCCTACCAAGTTTCATCTGATTCTGAATTTGACATCTGAAGAGCTTTTCTTGTAAGGTAACAAAAGAGACATATTTTAAAACACGTCCCTATCTTTACAGCGTAAAAACTTACCAATAAAATGCATTTTGCTACACCTATTCATTAATTATCTGTAGCAAAAAGTAAATTTTCGCATCATACCAAGTATGCAACGAAGTAGTAAGAATACAGGGAATACTTTGTAAAGAGGGCTATCTCAAAATATTACAAGAGAATGCTGTACCAAGTGGGGAACGATTACGAGGTCGAAACTTTACGTTGCAAGAGGATAACGACCCTAAGCATTCTTCTCGTATATGCAGAAACTATCTAGCATCTCTGGAAGAAGAAGATCGTTTAAAAAGAATGATTTGGCCACCTCAGTCTCCTGACCTGTCGCCTATCGAATTAATATGGGATGAACTGGACAGAAGGATTCGCCAAAAAGGAGTGACTAGCTCACAAGATTTATGGAGAAAGCTCCAGCAAGCATGGACCGAGATCCCAGCAACATTTTTGAAATCTTTAATTCTAAGAATGCCACGAATATGTACCGCAGTAATTAAGTCAAAGGGTGGACATCCGTATAGACCTAATTATAATTTGTACAACATTTCTTTTTGGAATATTTTTAGTTTTGTATAGTATATCCAATGTACAGAAGTAAATTAAATTACAAATGACTTTTTGTTTTCATCCGAATTAAAAAAAAACTGTATTTTGTAATCGTCCCCAAATATATGAAGGGTAGTGTATATGCAAGTCAAATAGCACATTTAGAACAAGCCGCGTAAAGAACCCATTCCAGACGGATATCTCATGTCTTACCAAATAGAGATCAACGTAATTACAATTTTAAGGTAGGTACTTACATCAAAACAAGCGAAGGTATTTATTATCGCGTTTAGGCAACGATTGTTATAGCTCCATGATGATTAACCTTATCCAGTGCAGACCAAAATAGATCTCGTCTACGCAAGAAACACAATTGCATTCCCAGAACGACACGAATGTGACGTACCTTTGTGTTGTCGCTGGACACTGTTATGTTCGATTATATGCATGCTTTACGCTACGCCTTTACCTAGAAGGAAGAGCGTAAGAGAACGAGCAACAAAAGAATTGGAGATGTATTAAGGCGCTCGCTGCCACATGCCAATCAAGATAATCGCGACGAGTGTGTATCGTTTCCGCATGGATATGACTCGTGAAATGACTGAGAGATGCGTGCCTTCCGGCGCAGACGTACTCCTCCTTAGTAAATACAACACTGCACGGCTGCATAATATTCATACGTAACGGAGGTCTATTGACGCCGCTTTATATGTTCATACATATGTTACAACAGCGGACCCATAAATATGAGCATATTCTGCAAATTGCATGCTATTAAGGTGAAGACGTAGGAGCGGAATCTGGATGGAATCTCGTTACAAAGTTTTGATTAACCAAAATTAGTTTCATAAAGTATTCAGGGATTTGTTCTTTAATGTTTTGCTGAAGACGTTACCGCTAATGCTAAGAATGATAATGATTTATGTAGTAATGTTTGCATAAATCAAAATAGGAGAAAGCGATAAAAATAGAATTTTTAAATGTATTTATTTACGTGTTCTCTAGACCTAAGTTTATTATCTATTATTAGTCCTCGATTCTTAAGCGAATTGGTTATTTACAAAGCATCACCATCAAATTTAATGGTTACATTGTCTGTGATGCGAGAAGACTTCATCTATTGATCTCTAAGCAGTGGTCTATAGATACCCTAACAAGATTCTTCAGATTATTCTTAGTTTTTTTAATAGAAAACCATGTAAAACAAAAAGTCAGGTCCATTCTACATTAAATGTTTGTTCCGCTGATCACACACATGGGTGCATCGGTTATCTGAATCAATTCTTTCGAGGCTCAAAATCATTTCAATAATTTTGTTGTTCTGATGTGTCCGCGTCAGTGTGTTGCGACAGCGACTTAGCCTTTATTTTCGAGTCTGTACATTATTTTGTTAGAAAATGCCTCAAACTTGTTCAAAATTTAATATGCAAACATGGTGTTTGTCTAGAGATAGAAGTTCTAAATCATTCCAGTCAGAATAGGTACCTGCTTTATTCCTTCAGCAAAGAATATCAATGTGTAGATTGTCGCCTTTGTTAGAACTTTTGAGAACTTCCATTGATATATCTCTGCGACTTTCTGACTGGTAGTACAATACATGCGAGCGAGGCAAGTGGACAACTATTCATCTACGATCATTACGAATTTATGATGGTAAGGACGAGATTATCGCACGGCACCGTACGCCATTATTACCGGTGATTTGCATTACTATGGGAAATCTATTAGATAGCTTCCCATAATAGCGTCGAAGATCTATAGAATTAACTTGTCAGATCGACCGGCTAGTCTGGGCTCGCAGTAGTATGAATTCGTGTGTGGCGGTAAGCCGAGAGCGGTACCCGAATAGGATTCGTGTTCAACAACCCTAGCCGTGACATTTTAGATTCTTTATGCGATCGCGTACACACGTGAGAGCTTTATTGTTCCGTTTTTACGTCAGATAAAGGATACACCGCGATCGGAAACCGAGCTAGAGGGCCTTCTCTTGCCCGCCAGGAAATATCTTTCCGCGTATGTACGCTTCATCGTGATATAACTGTTCTCATGGTGTTTCGAATTCTATTACGGATTACCTATTAATGTTCATAGTGGGAGTTCGGAAAAGTTGCGTTCCGAAGTTGTCGATCCTTTTACAGATATAATCCTTAATGTGGTGTACAGTTTAAAGAAAATAAATGCAGTTTTATCTAAAGATGTTTCCGTAATCTCACAGGTTATTTAATAAATTCGTTTGAAGGCATGTGTTGTTTAATAAATGACGCTTATGCATAAAACGTTAAAGGCTTCTACCGGTAAAAATCCAGTACCCATGTACACTCACTGCCGTTCAGTGAAGTTCAGTCATACAATAAAAATCTATTATAACACACTGTATACAATTATTAATACACAAAATTAGAAAAATATTAAGGATACACTCTTTTCTAAGGGATTAAAGCCATAAATTATTATGTAAAGTAGAAATATTGCGACAACCACAATAAAGTCTCTTTTATTATCATTTCAAGAACTTCTCGGAAATACCGATCTTTTGAAACGGGTCGTTTGGGGATTATTAACGAACAATACATTTAGGAAATATACCGCAGTATCACTCTTGTTTATTTATCACAGGCGTAAAGATATAAATTTGCTTCATTTTACTGTTAAACGTGTGTTGGTGTGCATCTGTCGTTTTTGCGCGAAAGATTTAAGAAAATTTACTTAAAAATGGCACGTGGCAAGCCTACCAGTGTAGAAAAACGTTCACGCATTATTACGCTGTTTGAAGGATATTCGGGACGACAAATTGCTCAAAAAATAAATATGAGAAGTTCAACAGTAAATGACATCATAAAGCGATATCGGACAACTGGAACTATAGAAAATCGTGTTCGACCTGGAGCATCTAGGAAAACAACAAAAGCTGAAGATTTGAGAATTGTATTATTAAGCAAACGCAATAGAAAATTAACAGCGCCACAAATAGCAGCCGAAGTCAATCGCGGCCGTGAAGAAAAAGTTTCGGCGAATACGGTAAAACGTCGACTTCAACAAGCGGACCTTCATGCACGCATTGCCATTCGAAAACCCTTATTACGTCAAGGCAACGGAGCAAAACGGCTACAGTGCGCCCGTTCTGATCTAGATTGGTCGTTAGATGATTGGAAACATGTGCTTTGGAGTGACGAGTCAAAGTTTGAGGTTTTTGGGCAAAATCGACAAGTTTATGTCCGAAGATCTAAAGCCGAAAAGTGATCCCGGACTGCGTTGTACCAACAGTGAAGCAAGGGCGTAGTTCTGTGTTAGTGTGGGGATGTTTCTCCTTTGCTGGGACGGGAGATTTATGCAGAGTGCAGGGTGTAATGAGGAAGGAAAATTATTTTGCAATACTCCAGAATCATGCAGTGCCATCAGGCTTGCGTATAATACGCCGTAACTTTACATTCATGCATGACAACGACCCAAAACACACTGCGTTAGTGTGTAAGAGCTATCTAAAGGAGCAAAAAGAACAGCACACCCTGAAAGTAACGACATGGCCCCCACAAAGTCCAGATTTGAACCCTATAGAGTTGTTGTAGGATGAACTGGACAGGAGGATCCGAAAAATATGCCCAACTTCACAAGAACATTTACGGAATATTCTGCAACATGAATGGATTAATATTCCACAATCCGTTTTAACAAAATTTATCGAAAGAATCCCTAGAATAGTTCGAGCGGTGATTAACAGCAAAGGAGGTTTTTTCGATGAAAAAAAAATATAATGTTCAGTATGTTATATTAGGCCAGAATAACTTTTTATTTATTTATTTTTGTCTTTTTTACCTGTACATACAATTAAATTGCATTTTGTTTTTAGTTTCGTTTGTTTCTGTAACCTTTTCATGTTTCTTACTAACCGACCAAACTTCTCTGAACGGCAGTGCACATGGTTCCTTATTTTCAGATAAAAGGCGTACGTATATGCTCATTATTAAATTATCAATTGATCATTTGCTTAACAACGTTACTAGAAAAGAATAATCGGAAACAGTATCATTACACACGAAAAGAAAGGAACAATATTCAATTCCTTATTCATCTCATCAGAAATGTGCCATCCGAAATTCTCGATGCACCACACACGTCTGAAATCATTCAATGTTGCTGGCATTGCGAAAACCATATTTTTTACTACATTCCCAAAGAAAAAGTTGTCAAATAAATAATATTTAAAACAGTAGCTGAACAATCCTCTACAACAATGAATCTTGTTGGAACATAAAGCTGTTCCAATCCTCCGTCTGTTATGGAAATAACTATATATTTAGATAATACATAATCAAATATTGCTGTTTCGCAAGCTGGTAATTACTTTGTAGTGACTTTGTATTCAGTGTGAGCGTTACAATAATGGAACTTGAGGCGAGGTGGTTGTGTTTCGCAAGAATTAGGCTCTTTTCGTTTACAGGTTTGATTCGTCACTGTGTGCTTAGGAAAAGTGATCTGAATGGAAGAAAGTGAATTTTATTAAAAAGAAGAAGATAAGAATTTTGTTCGGTGTGCTCTTACGTAACATTTTACGATACTCTCAGATTTTTGCCCAATTCACATAGGAGATGCTTATTGATTATCTGTTATTGCAGGTGGATTCTATGAAATTATTTTGAATTTTGTCTGTTAGTTATTCTCACTTTTAAATCACGTACTCAAACTCTGGGGCCCTGGAACACTTAATCACAACGTTTTCACAGCACTTCACTAACACTGGCTAAGCCATCATCTTCATCTGCACTGATAAGTTCAGAATTGGTCACTTCAAAGGTGAACAGTTCAGTTTCAAGATGGCTAGCTTAACTATCAAAACGTGCGTCTAATGTTAGTGAAATGTTGTGGTAAAGGTGATAGCGTTGTAACATTGCTATCTTTGGTTCTATTATCCACTTCTTTTTTTGAGAAGATCATAGACACGTGGTTTACGAGTACCCCGAGTACCAATTTTTCTCAAGCCAAGATGTCTACTAATAGCAGTATGAGCACTCATCCATTTCGGACGCGATATCGTCAACAGTGAACTGGCGATCACCTTCAATAAGCTCCCGATGTTATCATCTGTGAGAGTGGACTATGGGCGTCGATCATGAGTTTCGTTTTGTTCTCGGCCGACCCTAAATTGTCTGGCTCGGTTCTGCAACAGTCTTGCGTCTCCAAACTGCGCCTTCAAATGAGTTAAAATCTTTGAAGGTTAAAAATTTGGCTCATGGCTGTACTAAGGATAGACACAGACTGGAGCAGCTAACCAAGATGTTTCCCTTTCCGTAACACGTCGACATCGACCCTCTCTTCCACCATCTAGCTCGAAACTGCTTGCCGAATACACTAGTAAAATTACCCTTTAAATTTGAATCACCCTCATAGAAAGTAAAGAACGCAAAGACTTGAATGGCATAAATTTTTAAGAAAGATTTGAAGAAATTGATAAGAAAAAACCACGAATTCATCAATTGGACGAATTTTAAAATTTACAAAATTCGAGTTCTATTAATTAGATAAATGTAAAACTAGCCTAATTTATCACTTTAATGATACGGATGCTTTGTTCAATCAATTTAAATCGTTTGAGCAATTTTGTCAACTGGTTTTGATTATGAAATTTATGCTAACACTTCTTTAGTAACTCGCAAAGTTAAACAAATCTTTTGCTTGAGGTTTTAAAAATACAATAGAAGTTAAGTACAATGTGTACATGGTTTTATGTGTTAATTAATAAAGAAAATAATGTCTAATTTACTTCTTTCTGTATTGTCGATAAGTGCCAAAATGATATTAACTAAATACGTGCCTCCTAATATATTAATACGTAAAAACGTAAATTTGATGGAGTTATTTTATTTAGCACGTGGTACAAATTGATTTAAATTATAGATATGTAAATAAATGCTAATAATAGCAGGTGTAACCTGTGTGTTGGAGAGTGTGTGTACATAAATTATAAAGTTACTACAGCTGATAGTCAACTTCATTGGCACCTATTCTCTTACAACGCGCGGTATTTCAACATCGTACACATCTGCCCGTCTAACCGGCCGAGCAGCATAGAAGCCCCAGTACGAGAGCTTATGAACCAACTTTCGGAGCTAGGCCTAATTGTGATGTGTTTGTAAATAAATAAACGTGCACCGCATTTACACGAAGCGCTCTCAGCCGTCTTGGTGCCTCGTGTTTGGATGAATCCGCCTCGCCGTTGGCTACTTAGCGCTGGACTGTACGTAATTAATATTAATAACGTTTGTCATACTACGTGATTGCGGCTCGGAATTAGTTTCGTGCCTTACGCTATATTTTATATACTTATCGATTCTCGCATTACTTCGGAGGCAAGGTTAACGGTCATCGTCATCAATAAAGCTGATAAAGTTACCAGATAGCAGGTTTCTCGAGTACAGATTTAGTTCGCTCCAATTAAATTTTTCCTTACTTCTGATTAGGAAATGCGAGTTATCGTTTTGTATCGTAACTGTTAATTGACTTATTTACGTTTGTAGTTAATAAGAAAATGTACTAGAGTCGTATAGGTAATGTAACACCATGTAATTAACTTTAATATGGATAGTGTCTTATTGGCAATTTACAGCCTCTGTTCCCTTTAGTGATTTTCTTCTGAGGAGGTTGCATTGCAGTTTTCTATCGTAAACTAGGTTTCTCCTTTCTTGAATACCATGTGCTTAAAAATATTGCAATGGGAGGGGGGAGAGACATTAAATTTCAACTTTATATTTAAAGGCATTCAATAACATAGTATGCCAGAAGAAAAATATATAGTCCAATAGTAAGAATAAATGTATTAAAATATATAACAACACCACCATTATCGTGGTAGAGTAGCCACATATTTATTTTTTGGATTAAATAAACGTGTTGTAATTTTCACCACAAATCAAAAATACAACGGATTGTTTTTGGCAATTTGAATGATTTATATTATTAATTCTTTATCCCTCAAAAAAATATACCGACTTTGAAGTGAAGTCATCAAAATTCATGATGTCGTTTGATGACAAGAAAAGGATTAATTGAAAACAGGAAATATTAACAATTTGTTTATATAACAAGCGATATACAGTAATTTTTATTGTTATGTGAAGAAAAAAAATCTATTTACAAGAAAATCCAGTTATTTATACTATGTACATATACGAAGAAGCTCTATTATATACCATGCTAGGCAGGTGTGTGGAATAGTTAAAAAACTACGTACTTAATCTTTTAAGTGCCTTAAGCGCTTTTATGTTTTTCATATTTTTGTCTGGCTCAATGTGATAGGTCCTTCTCCTTTAAGATATTATTAATACATTTACACCAACAGTACCTGTGAAAATGCCAACAAAAATTTTTGCAACATGACCTTTTCGTTGACAATTTTCGTGGAAATACAAATCATTGTCAAAGCTGTACGTGACATGGCAAATTGGAGGTAACATTACTATTACGACAATTAAATACGGTTAATTATTAACATTTGTTAATGGATTCAAGAAAGCTTTAGGAGAATACGGAAGAACATCTTCATTGCCTGGTAACTGTGATCTGCATTGTGATCATGAATTAATAGTTTTCAAGAAATTTCCTGACATGTACGTCAATGTACCTTTCTAAATTAAAGAATGTTGTTTCATTTTACCAGAAACAAGTGGTATATCTCTTGGCATTTGTTACAGAATACCATCCCTTGCTTCTTCTTCTTCTGACAGTAGGAAGTGCCTTTAAAAATGCAATGCCTTCAATTTATAATTTTCACAATTTGTATTAGAAGAATTTGACGAAGTGCAGTTATTGATAAGTACAGCTTTAAATGATGAAATTAATGACTGGCTGGTTGAATCAATATTCCCCATACTACGCCATCGTATAGCTCCAAAGAAATTCTCCAAACAATCGTGATACATTTCTAGGCGTTAAAAATCAGAAACCTTGAACTAAAAGTTTAACACTAATGTACTTTAGTCCTTTCAGACTGTAAATTCTTCTTTTTTTTAATTGAAAAATATTGTTTCGAAAACTTTTATTGCAGCGTTCCGAAAAGTAACCTGTTCAGTGTTCATTACTTTTTGTGATATTTATTTTTATCTTTTGCACCTACTGTAGATCCATTTGCACTGTCAAAGACATTGTTCATAGATAAAATAAACTAAAAGAAGCCACTATAAGACACCACAAACAAGATAATTATAAGTGATGTTAGCGACAATGTTAAACAATGTAACGCACAGGTCATGCGGCGTTATTTAGTGCGCTTCAATTCGAACTAATTAATTCAACTTGACGTGATTTGAATGCAGTTGGAAACAGTGTTGTTCTAGAATGCACAACAGCAACACATACAATCATCAAAAAATGGAACATTTAAGTATATCCTCGGATTCGTACACCTATAAATGGACAGAAAAGTATTTTTGAAAATAGAATTTGGAATTTTGAAGCGAGCCATAAAAAGAAAGTAGGTTATAAAATAATGTTGAAACAATTTAGAAATAATGAAAACAAAATTGAACCAAAGAACATTTGAAGAGGGATCAAAGAGAACATTATACATCCAAAGAGGCATCGAAGAGGACATTATTGAGTAATAAATCATGGAATTGTTTCTGAACCTATATTTGTTCACGTCACAGTAATACGAAACACAAATGGAATATTTGCAAGATTTTTTAGAATTTGTAGAAAGAAAAATTGAATTCTTTACTTGATTATCTTTGCGTTTAGAACAGCTTGTATAATATTTTTATATTCATTTATAATTTATTTATACGGGTTTACATAAGCAAAAATTAAAAGATATTGATGTTTAAATTGCAGCTTGCAAAGTTCAATATCCTCAGAAGTTAAAGAAATGTGTAAAGTTGCTACGTCCTAAGTCTTCAGTATGCTATATCTATTGCACTGGTCTAGAATTTAAATAAGCTAGTCGAAGTCTTAACATACTCTATTTCAAATAACGAAGTTCATATCCGTTTCCGATTTAATCAAAAACAGTGTATTGATTATATTTGCGGTGCCTAACGAAACACGCTTCTGGGCCATGAAGATTCTGAGCCTGGAAGCTTCTTCGGGAGCAGATGCCAGGGCGTACTCTTCAAATTTCTGCATTTAAATTATTTAATTGTGAAATAGTTCGTTCTAACTATTCCATGTTAACGATTGATCTGCGTGTGTGGTGTAATTTTCATGTCCTATACATATCTTTCTCATGTAGATGCGGGAGTATCAATTAGATGCTCTTTTGGTGGCTTAGATGAACAGGTTGATCAAAATAACGTTTACAAATTTCAAGAAACAACTAATCTAAAACTGTGATGTTAACGCGCCCTCTCTGTGCTAGCAAGGTACGTAAGAAATGCTGCATTCTTTCAAATGACAAAATTCGAATCAAACTTGAACTCGAAATTAAATTTAATTACTATTGAAACTGGAAACTATTTTGAAGCACATCTTCTCTTAAAGCAACTGGAGCAAAAAAGCCGCCATTTTCTAGAGGGTCTACCGACAGTGAAGAGACAATTTCTGGAATTTATAGTTGTTTATAACATTACGATACATATTATTTTGCTCTAGAAATATGTAATATAAAATACGTTGTATATTATACAAACTAACAAGTTATTTTATAAATGGTTGAAGTATTTGTTTTACGTAGGGTAACTATTTTTAATAAAAATAAATATCTATTTTGTGTTTGTTGTTGCTACGATGTTGTACAAAATTCAATTCTAGCACACTGTATTTTAAACGTAAAGTAAATTCACATAGTGAAAGTGATATAATCGTAAAAATTTACTTTACTAGCTAAAAGGTTCTAAAATTATTTTGCATGTTTCGCCATCACCGTCTTTGGAAGTATTGGGTCGTTAAATTTTATGTCGGTAGGTCACCTTGAAGTGTGAAAAAATAAGCGTTCCCAAGTATTATTTTTAAGAGAGGCTAATTTGATAAAGGTCAAGTTCACGTTTTATACCGGTATAAAAATTTCGTTCACGAAAGCACAGAACAATGAAAGATGCTCATCCACAATAATCAGGTAATAATTCGTAGTCGGTGAAGCAATATAATTATCTTTGCGAAAGTTTTAATCGTCGTTAGTGTAATAGCGCATTATATTCGTTTAATACAAATTCGGCGGTAAATACTAAGTTTTACATGGTGGTCGCCAGCTAATTAAAAATGTATCAGATCTGTAAATTGAATCAAACAACACAAAGGAACGTTCCGGTCCCGTAACATCCCAAAAACATCGTACATAGTCTTATTGCTTGCTTGTCTGGCTGCTCTTCGGCGTTAACCGAATAATGTCACTATGTTACTGCGAGGAAGAATTAAAGAACACAACGAGATTTTTCGGTCTGATGGTTAGGCAAAATGACTTTTACCGGGCGTATTTTACTTTGTTTCGTGCAGCATCCTGTTTGTCAGGTTGACGGATTTATGCTGTATATTTTACACTAATTACAAAGTTCCAAATCAACAACAAAGTATGTACTTTTTGTTTTTTACGTTTATGTGGTTAATCAATTAATAGAGGTAGAAATTTGTTATTTTGGAAATTTGGTTACGTTTTTCAGTTATTGCATAAAGAACAAGAATTACAACATTTCTGTATGTAATGGACTTGCACAGGTCGTATTTGGATGTTAATGTAATGTAACAAAATTGTTCAAAAAAAATTACAGCAAGTAATCAGAGTTTCTAACAAGATTAACTTTGGTATAAATAGACGACATGACAAAGTGTGGAGGTTCTTGAAGGGAAAGCTGAATAATTTACTTGGCCTAAAAATAATTCTATTGATCAGGGTACCAAGTCAAAATACATGCTTCATATTATAAAAGACTGGGAGTAGAATCAATTAAAATAAACCAAAAAGAGAAAATTAGAATGGTGAAGCTTGCATGGATAAATCAAAGAATTTTACCATCTCTTTATAAAGAATTTTGCTATGTGTTAAATGTACTTAACAAGAATAGTCTAAACCTGATTTTGAACAACACATGTCATTGGCGCGACGATGAATACCGTTCAGTCAATTGAGGTCCAGCAAACTATGCCGGAGTGATACTTTTTCTGACCCATTTTCAATTCTTCAGCCGCTTTATAGCTGCGAGGCTCTCATTTTCAAATTATTCAGACCAGGTATGTCACGCAAAGGTTAAAATGTTATCGAAATATGTCTTGCCAAAGAATTATTACTTTACTATTACTCTTACCAGAACACTTCTCTAATATTGAATGGGCGTTTCGATAGCTAAGCTTCAATAATAAAGCTAAAGTCCGGTCGAAAACTGCTCCAGTGTTAGACGAATTATTTCCGTGCACTGTTAGAAATGGAAGAAAGTCTTTCGGGTATATTTTAAAAATCTTGTGACCTATATATCAGAAAAGATGGTGGTAGATTCAGCAAGGAAGGGAAAAAACCAATATCTTCTACTTGAGACCAAGCTAAATTGTGGTTAAAGCTATCAAATACCTTAGCAAAATCAGTGTATTGGGTGGCATTTGCAGGTTGGTTAGAGTGGATTTGCGCGACATAAATCCATGTTGATGAACTGACAAGTACGGTTGAACGTTAAGGTTAAGATAAAATGTTGTTGTATAAAAGTATGTTTAAATACTTCGTTAAAGGTCGCTAAAATATTTATAGGTCTATAGTTGGCACTATTCTACTGGTTTTCCAAATTGCAGAAAATTTTAATCTTTCAATAATTAAGTCGCGTATAGAACAAATGAAAATGATCGCGCGCAGTTTCAAGCTTTAAGCAAGTTTGAAAAATATCCATTATAAATGCTTGCAGGTAAGCTTGAAAAATAACTACCGCTTAAAACTCACGGTGAATTAAATTTGTCACGAGATATTTACATTTCATATTTCTACCGAATGTCGAAACTATCTGAAATTTACTTCAATAGACTAAAGAAACGCAACTTCGTATGACAGCGAAACAAATATTTAGTAGGAAACGACATTGAGATCATTAAGAAATCGCACGACGCCGCTCGTTCTCATTTATATTATTATATTTCAATTAATGATAATGCTTCTGGTATATGTTCTTATACACAACTTCGTATAAATATGACAGAAAATTATTGTAAATATTTCTTCTATATTCCTGAAGGAAAATCAAAGAAAACGAAAAGCAGCTAACTCGTTAAAATATTTAACGTTGACAGATTTTAATTGGATTCGCCTTAATTAACGTTATTAAAATTAATATTATGTAATTATCCTCGTAATATTGCTTTTCTATTAAATTATGTTAAGTATTGTAAATTGGGACGATTTTAATGATTACGATACGAATAAACAAAAGAGGAATATAAACACGTATATAGCTGAGTTAATAATCTCCCATAATAATAATAGGTTATGTAATTAAAATACCAGGTGTAGCATAATTATTTTGTATTAATTAATATAAATGGATGCGAATAGTTTTATCGTATGCGCTCTTGAATATAACTCAGTCAGTGGTTCAATGAGAAAGTGTTCTATAAAATTGTCACTGTTTTTATTAATGAATGTTTTGTGTGCTTTTTAAGTAATCACAGTACCTGTAACGAAATATAAACTACATCTAAAAAAGCTAAAATCTGCCAAAAATATTTATTTATTTAATTAAGTTGAATACCGGCCAAAGAAAAATAAAATAGATCTGAAGAAATTATAATGACTCGTATAAAATTAACGTCAAGCAGATAATGGTTAAATAGAACAATAGATAAACTACCGAAAATTATTACAAAGAAGATGCTCTCAGAAAAAAAGACATCAGTGCCTACATCATCGTTTGGCATGTTCGGCTGAACTGCTACAAAATTAAAAAAAAATTTTATTATTTTTAAAATATGTTGCCGTATTGGTGATCACGTGATGTTTGCCAAAATAAACTTTTGAGTTCTTAGACACGCTGAACCTATTCCCATTTTTGTATTGGTATATTTGATAATTAGGAAATTTTCCATATACAGCAACATTTATGCCGGGTCACTGTTAAAAAAGACCTAAGTTGCTTCTTTTCTTGTAAAGGTGATAGTAGAATAAAAACAAGACATAATAATATGAACTTCATCTAGAAAAATCTGCGTTAGAACTTATCGAAAATTGAATTAAAAAATAATTTGTCCGAGCATACTAAAAATAAATAGTACTTACCTGGTGCAAGGCCTTAGTCATAAAATTCTGCTGGAAACACTTAATGTGGAGTCTTTAAATTATGGTCTAGTATTGCGGTACGTAAGTTAATAAGTACAAATACGAAGTAACCCGCATCTAGATCCGACTGAAACTATATTCGTACAAACATTTGCCTGTACATTTTAAATAGGCATAATATAAAAACCAGACGGCCGGCCTCCATTTAAAAAAAGAAGTTCTTTTCTGCGTAAACTGCACTGGCTGCAATTAGAAATGCACCACCCCTAAATTAGTCCCCTTCGAACTGGTCGTATGTTTGGGTAGAGGGTGTTAGTTTCCGGGAAATTGGAGGTAGACGTAATCGTAGTCATTCGAGTGTATTACGGTGTTGGAACCTGCAAATCAAGTACAGCAAGTTCGCAAGACGTACCAGCAGAACCACCCCCGGAGAAGATTTTCTTTTGAAGCGCTTGGTTGTGCACTACCGGTTTCAGTCGGTAACATTTTTAGTGAATAAAAGGGTTCCGTAACTACCGTCCTTTATTGCGATTACTTCTAGCACCTGATCATTGTCCTCTAGACGAACCTTATTTACTTTTCTTTTGTTGAATTACATGTTTATAAGTAGTATAAGCATTTTTGATACTAATAAACATTATTTACCAAATATTTTTTTGAGAATGTCTCTATTTCCAAGAAGAACGTCTAACGTCTACCTGCCGGTATTAGTTTTAGACGTAGATTAATCTTTTTTTTGAAACAGCTTCTGTGTTCTTATTTCTTAACTCCATTAACTAATTACTTTTGGGTTATTTTTTGTGTTCCGCTTAATATATATGTATATCAGTAAGCACATATACAGTTGCACTCATTATTTTTATGTAACTAACAGTAATGAAACAATATATTTTCACAGTTTCTCCGGATTGCCGTTTCGGATGAAGTCATGCCATGCAGCTTCGCTGCCAATAACAACCGTTACTCGCTGCTATCATAAACGCGCACTTTACATGTTAATTAGTTGAACAGCGAGCTGCCGTTCATAACAAAGCGAATAATAAGCTTGTAATTGGGTTACGTGACCGTCTTATGTAGATTCCGCCTAAAAACACCGATGAATCGAACAGTCAGTCAGTCAATTCCCGTGCAGAATGTCTGTTGCTCGTGGGCGATGCTGGTATTTGCGACTTCGCTACATTCAGATTGAAAACGGATATATACGTGGTTTTCTGAATATTTGCGTCAGCGATTTTGATACTGTTGCATAGATCAATTTATTTATTTGTTGTATTAAATATGTAGAAATTAATAAAATAGTGAATTTATAAATACAACAAATCAAATGTTATGTGTTCTTAACGATCCCCTCAGCTGGTAATTGCTAAAATTTCTTACAAACTGACAACTTCTTTGATTTAAATTGGCTTTTAATTAACTAATTAAAAAAGCAATATCTCTATTAAATCAGCCTCAGGCTGTTTCATGTATTTAATCAATACTTTTACATAAAAACTTTCTACACGAGAACAGTTAGTTATAATTTTATAATATTCTCTTAAAATAAATTTCTACGCTGTTTCGTCGATCGGTACGGCCACCTATTTATATAACACATTTTTTGTTCGTAACGTAACGCCATCGCCAACTTATGCAAGAATGACTCACCATCGCCAAGTTGGCCGATGCAGTTCAATGAGAACGCACTATGAAAATTAACCTCGCCCAGAACTCTAAGATTTGCACGGTACAATAACAATGACAATAACATAATTATTGGCATTATTATTGTTAGTAGGCGCTAAAGCGTTCAAATTTACATTTAGCAGCAACGAGAAGAAGAAATCGGGCGATCTCATTGTTACACCTAGAGAATGACCTGGCTCGAGCATGATTTATGATCGTTTGGTTATTGTGCAGCTTGATTATCAAACAGTTGCTCGACACAAATCCCGCATTGATGTGTCGTTCGTGTTTTAGAAGATGATGTGTGGATGGAATTATGTATGAAATATTTGTCTTGAAATCTTATTCAGATTCTGATAAGGTGGTTCCTAAAATCCATTTTCAGAAATCTTCCTGGGTGTTTTTATATCTTTTTTATGGGTACGAAAAAAATTGAAAGCACTGAAGCGTTTTTCCTGAACCTAAAATTGAATCCCAAAATTATTGAAGGAACATTGGAAACATTGAAACGTTGCCAAAATTTGTGCATTTTCTAGAAACAAAACATCATTTTGTACATAATAACTTTTAGTAATGGTAAAAATATGTAAAGGGAATATAAAACATACGAAAACAACCCGCACTTATCCCAAACCTTGGTGAGTACCTATTATTGAAAGATAATTAAAAGCAGCAAAAACAGTTGATCTCACAGTCAGTACATACTAAAACTAGTACTGCTGTATCAAAAAACAAGGAAATCTTGGCACCATTCGATGAAACTTAAAAAATTCTTAGCTATACATTCTTGTCTGTTTACTTCCACTTCGAAATCAAAAAAAAAAAAAGATATATCTAGATACATGAAAGCTAGGTTATTCACATCTAGTATACGTACGCACATAATTTGTATCTTCTATAGATTGTTAACAAATTGTATGTAGAATCTCTCAAAGTAGCATTCGAAATATGATTACTTTTTCCAAGGCGAAGCTGTGACGTCTACATCTCCTCTAAACAAGTTATCTGTTCGGACTCGGCCAAAACCTATAAAAGTCATTTACGGTGGCCATAAAACTGGTTAACAAAAGGTTTTAACATCAGAATGTCGTATTGTTAATAATAACGATAATTTATATATTACGATTGGGAGAATTACAAGCTTGCAAGGTAATAAATTTGTCAGCAAATCACCCTTATATTCGTATTTTAATCGAGAATTATTTACATTTGCTTTTCAGTCGATGAAAATATTTTGGTACGATCTATGATGTACATCTTAAAAATACGTCTGGCAATGATTTAAGAATCTGCCAAAATCTCCGAGTTGCAAAAATAGCTTTTGGCTGAGTTGTGTGTATGTAGTTATAATAAGATGGATATTGCTTTTACGCCATTGTTACTGTTTTCGTAAAATGTTTAAAATTCCTTAAATTCAATAATTGATTGACTAATGGAACTGATTTCATAACCTATCCTTTCAAATCGTAGAAAAACATGGTAAATATAATCGAATCTCTTATATAAATCAATTTTAATCATTAATTAACCATAACACGCTGTAAAAACAAATAACGAAGTATTTTTCGGCAAGAAATTCTAGTGCAATCGTCGGCGACGAGAAACATTTGTAGGTATTACGTTCGTTGATCCATCGAAAGTGTGTACGTGCCCATAACCTTGATTCACGGTTGAGCGTGTGGCTGGACCTTAATTTTGTTTTAAAAATAAACTTATTCTTTGTTTATAAGTGCTTCTGTATTTACTGTGTCTTTGATCGTATATGTATGAAAAATATGTTGTATGCTTCAAAATATAGGCAAAAATTAAGGTTCTTTGATTATCGTTATCATTTCTTGTAATTTTTTTTTCCCCGAAAAAAGGTAATTCTTGACAATTATTTTTAATATTTTGGGATATTGAATACAGTGGTCAAACTTGCGAAAATGATACAGATCGTTACAAAAATTAGAAAGGTGACTTCAACTCATCATTTGTATTATTTTTTATGGAGAATGTCGCCTAAAAATGTCATTTAACATGAATCTAAATATTACAAATGGAAATTAATAATAAGGGTAGGTTGACTATAAAGAATTTACTTTTCTAAAATTTTTATAACGTTAGTAAACGTTAATGTTTTATCGATTGTTTGAGTATTGTACTCAATATCCTAGTATTAGTATTAGTATCATTGGGCAATGGCACAAATGCCTTTAGTCACTGCGACCTTAATAGATCTATTGTAACAAAATGCCCTTATATGTGTTAGAGTAGGTGAAGGCTTTTAATAAAGCTTAATATTACTCTAGGATCTTCATCCTTCAGTTCAGCAGATGTCAGAAATAGTTTATTGAAATTTACATAGAATGTCTTCGGCCATCTTCAGATCTTCTAGGCGTAGACGACGGTTTTTCCTAGAATGAATAGGTGATATTTTAAGTCTGCATGACCTGTTAGAAATCCCGCCAGTAATTTAAGGTCCCCTTTGCTGAACGATAGCACTATTTCTGCTGTCTTAGGCGTGCTTCGTTCTGGAACATTTTCCCAGTACGAGGTGTTTTGATCGTCCTCCCATTTTTTAATTGCTAGCTTTTATGTGGCTTCCTGTTGGCCACAGAAGGGATTAGAACCGATGACACACCGACATATTCGCTGCTTCTTTAGCCAGCTTGTCTGCCTTTTTATTGCCTTCGATTCCTTGATGGCTTGGCACCCATCGCAAAGTAACGTGGTTTTTGTGTCCGAATTGCCTTAAATTGTGTATATATTGGTGAATCAGACCAGATTCGTATGAATAGCGTTTGATTCCCTTTAAAACTGTCTGACTGCTATTGAATATAATTATGTTTACGCCTCGTATCTCGAGGTTCTTTATGACGCACTAGTTCAAAGCAGACCTCTTGACTTAACTTAAGGTGGTAATTAGGCCCATTAATCTATGAAGAGGCTGATGAAGATTGTATTGCATAGGGATCATGTTCTTTGCACTTTGCATCAGATAATTTATGTAATAATTTTGAAATCTTCAAAGATTCTAAGATACCCTTTAAGATCACCAGGCTGCAATTACTGCACTCAACAAAGCGTGAGGGCACTCAATATAGCTTGTTTCTATTCAATATCTTAAAATAAACAAAACAATTGACCAAGAATGATTCAAAAAAAAATCAAACTTATAGTTAATCGTCGATAATGAATGCATATTGCATTTTTCTAAGATATACGCGTATTGAACTAGATAAGGTGCTGTAAACAAATTTAATTATCGTTTTTGTTTTACTAATTGTAACCAGAATAAAATATGAAAACTTGAGTGACAAGGAGCGAAATGTTTTGTAGTGGAAATGAAGTTAACAATGACTAATTTCCAAAAGCAATGATTATTGCAAAAGAAGTTGGGTTTTTATATTTTATATTTGTGATATTATTGTAAATGTACATCTTTTGTCGGTGTTACTTATAATTTTGTAATAAATATAATTTTATTTCATTTTTTAATTTATAAAAATTGTTTAAAATAGTATTTTTTTTTTTAGCGTAAAAGAATTGCATTAACAAGGGGAATTGTAAATAGGTATAACATCTCTAAGACGGAAACTGGTTAGAGTCGAACGATAGAGTGACACAAACATACCCGTGGGACAATTCGCTTCTCCACTAATCAAATCATCCATGACGTGTAATTCTTATGGGAAACTACCTGAAAGTCGTTGTCACTGTCATATTTCCCAACTTCCTAAAGCAATTTTCTACTGTCAACCAATAAACGGTGAGGGCACCCCTTAGAGGAACAATTCATACTGTTTCGCAACAGACGCCGTTATACCCTCATAGAAGCAAGACGCTACCCTCGTCTACTTAAAATTTCCACATCCATCGGACTTAGCGTCACCTTGATTTTTTCCTATTTAATCCAGACATAACGTGTGATTATTACTCAGTTGATCAACTATACCATTTTAATAATAGTTCCGGTTATTCCGAGATTTTCTGGAATTTTTCCAAATGAAATCCTACTACGAAGAATTCTCCCGATCTACTACAAGAAGATTCTTCCCCAGTCCTTAGCAGAGACTAGACAAACTCGTGTACTCTGTTCTTTGAAAATTTCGTGAAGCGCACGGAAAGTGTACTCGTTTCCGCAGGCTAATTCGAAGACGACATCGTCCGGACTTATCCCGTCGATTTCCTGAAGATCATCGTCAAGGACAACCCAGTTTCAAGGCTAGTTCCGGGAGACCAGAAACAAAGAAATAAAAACCCAAAAAGACGTATTTTCTTACTTGTTTATGTTTTATTTATTATTCATTATCTGTTGCTTCTATGTTATATTGAATGATAAAATCGCCATTAATTATCGAAACACGCCGAAAAACGTTCCACAGAATGCTTATTTATAGAACAGGAATTTTGAAATATTCATCTTAAATTAGCATATATTCTAATCACATTCTAACCCAGTCTCAGATCTAAGTTAGCCCAGAGAGGGCACCCTAAATCTTTTGAGTTCTTTTGAACAATAAATTGCTGGAACTTACTCAATTTTATAATTGTATTTATATGTTTTATTATTTAATATATTTTATATTAAAGCGAAGAATTTGAAACTAACGCATAAGTTATTCATGCTTACTTAGTCGTCATCAAGTCATTTTGGTTTATATTTTGTTTTTAAAGTACACAATCATTATATTTTGGCGACCAACGTGTCGGCCATCAATCATTACAATTTATACACATATATTTGCATGTCTACATCTGGTAGGAGTCATTTGAAGAAATTGAAAAAGGGGAAAAAGACGCGGCCATTTGTCTGGATCTAAAAATAACATTTCAAACAATCGATAGGAATCGGTTTATACGAAATAACATTGGACTAAAAGCAAGTTATTGAAATGCTTAAATGATTATTTAAGCGAAAGGCTACCGATAATTTTGTTTGAAAATCAGTAATTCGAAATTCATGATGTTTTATTAGAAATTCCACAGGGCTCCACTTTAAGACCGCTACGGTTTGAAGCCTGTTCTCGTTGAAGAACATGTAAAATTTGAGATTGTTGTTCAGTGCAAAGTCCTCATTTTTGGGTCGTAGATATTTGAGACTGATGAAAAGGTATTAAAACTTGATAAACTGTTCTTATTGTGTAAGTCCTACACTTCACAATTGAAAGCTGTGTTGTATTTACTGTACCGAGAAAAGAATTTCTCATAGTTTACGCCTTTTTAGTGGCATTCCTATTACTAAAAATAGTACATTGTTGGCGATTAATCTGCGTAAAAATAGAAATAGAATTCGCACTCGATTGGAAGCGAAATGTTTGGTGACGAATTCATTGTTGTGTATTTGTGGCCGTAGATAATTTCCCCAAAAGAAGTTTGTAAACGGTTTAATTTAGAAAACGTCTAATTGTCAACAGTGAATTGATGCTGCAATACAAAAGAACTTCTACAAGAAGCCCGATACTTACGTCCAAGCTTAGGAATATTTAAAACAAAGTGGATTATAGCTTGCATGAGTACTAATGATAAAAACACTTTTGTAAACCAAAAGAAATCAATTCATTTTGCTAAATATCTTCTTTAAGGCAGGTGGGTACATCATTGTGTCCTTAAACAATCCTGATCCGGTTCTAAAATTCCGATTACTATTGAAAAAGTAGGTGATTGCGGTGTTCCTTTCAATTTGTTTCTTCTCTGTATAAATGCCATTCTCTGGCTCTGGCGAGAAATTTAACCGATAAGAACAGTAACCTATTTGTATTTGCACAGCTATAAAACGGTATCCTTAGATCAACGTCAATTAAGTCTGATGTCAGCTTCGAAAAATCAAGTAAACAAAGCGAAACGAATAATGGAATGGTTAACAATGGACTCGGTGTAAGCCGCATTAAGCTATTTGTACCCACGTTTAATTGTAACCATATTGTTCGATTTTCTTCTGGTAGAGGTTGAATGTACAAGACGATTTAGATTCAATGCATTGATGGTCATTGTTGTTTCTTGTTTGTTTTTTTTTTTTGTCTTTAATTGCAGTTTGATACAGAATTATGATGTGCATAGTGCTGGTAAAAAATTGCAAAAAAAAAGATAAAACTTGTTAAAATTATTAAATTCTTGTTAGTTTGTTATTAAACTTATTTTACTTTTAGACAAAAATTAGCTAATTAGATTTAGGATAAATTTTGATCTGCGTTCCTTTCATATTTTAAAATTGAATGTGATTTAAATAATTTTTTGTATTGCCGTCATGTAGATAAAATCACCTATTTCAAATCCTACGCCAGCGTACTTATCCCGGAATTACTGAGTTTGCCCACAAAATTTGTTGGAGCAATAGATGTAGATAATATCAATCCTTAGTACCAATCTTCACCCACTGAGGGACGTCTGATCCTGTCCAACGCTATAATGAAGCCATCTGAAAAACTAAATAATGGTTCCACTTAACACTTTCCCATGGACATAAATTGTAGATACCTCGACGACACTGATGCGTAACATTAAGCATATGTTGTCCCATTGCTAATTTTTGTATAAACTAAGAGGTGGCGCATGACGTTAATACAATGAAGGTTTTTGTGTCCAGCCGGTCTTCTGTCCGCTTCTATGAGCTGGTAATCAAGCTTTAAAGACTTTTATAGAGGATAAAGCTTTCTGCAGAGATCCTCATTAGTTCCAAACTATTATACACGAGTATTTGTTCTTCATTATAATTAATTAAATCATCTACACGGTGAAATTTTGAACAGCTGAATTTAAACTTGGTCGTATCAGCTTGGTTGATGATGATCGTTCGAAATGGCCAAAAACTGCAACCACTACTGGTAATATCACAAAAGTTGACAAAAAGGCTCTAAACCACTCTCGAATTAAACGTAGAGAGATAGCAGATGCTTTGGGCCTATGGGCTTCTCCAGAGAATGCGTTTTTCGTGTATTGACTGAAGATTTAGACATGAAAAAGTTAACTGGATGTTGGCTTGGGTTGGTGTTGGGCCACTATTCGTCACTTACGACCAAATATGCATTCAAATGAACATTTCCAAAGACCTGTTTCACTCTCAGTGAAACTTGGATACATCGCTACACTCCTAAAGCCAAGGCATAATCAAAACAGTGAATTGCGAAGGGTGGATTGGTTCTAAAAAAGCGAAGACTGTTTAACCGGCTAAGAAAATGATGATGACTTCTTCTAGGAATAATCATGAAGTTCTGTTAAAGTATACTATGCACCATTGCTTGACAAGTTGAAGGCAGAAATTGCGGAGAAACGACTGAATTTGAATAAAAACAATGTTTTGTTCCATCAAGAGAACCGTCTCACTCTTCAGTGGTCGCCATGACAAAAATTCACGAATTGGGGTTCCAATTCACCCTATTCGCAGATTTGGCACCCAACGACTTTTCTAGACTTACTTGAGAAATAGAACTGCAATTTGCAAAAACAGTATTTGTTTCTGAGTTAGGCTAGAACCTTTTCAGACTGCCCTCGTAATTATATTTCAGTTCAAGACAATGTTTAGAACCTAATTCTTTAATGCATTAATGTTTATTTGTAACACAAAAGTACTTTCTTCCATCGAGTGCAATATAAATCAGCTTATAATTTGCATAATGTCAGTATTAGTTGCGTAAGTGTTTGTGTCAGGAACATGATGCAAGAGTTAATAGAAAGTTCAAAACAATTTAATACGATAAACAGCAGGTATTTTAATGTTTATATTCTTATAGAGAATGTGATATGTTTTCAAAGTGTGTACGTTGGCGAGTAAAAATATTTATTTCATCTTGCGCTATACTTTTGCTCCGTTACGTACAAAACTCAAGCAAACGTAAAATATGAAAGTTCCTGATTTTAATACAGCTTATCTTCTTGTTCCAGGTACGTGGTAATGATGTCGATTGTATCACACATCTCTCGGCTTATTTGGTATGGCATTTCAGCGAATTCCATAAGAAGACAGATGTATTTTGAACGGCAAATACAATTAATTATTAACGCGGCGCAATTAATATTTGATACAGGTTTTGATAAATGGACACCGTTAGGTTATGAGGAAATGCAATTTCATGCAGTCTACGCGCTAGCTTTCTTAATTTGGTATAGTTTGCATTCAATTTCGTATTAAGATAAGTCGAGAAAATTATGGCGGTTGTATCTGCAGAAATACTTTGTATTGAAAAATTTGTATCACGCCGGAATTTTTACGTAATCATATACGCCTAAGCTAATGTAGTAGGACGGTTTGTTTTCGTTCTAAAATTGTCGATTGTGTTCTGTATAGTTTCGAAATTATGGTATAATTCATTTCGTTTTCAAGGCCAATGGTTTTCATCGGTATTACGTAAAATTACGTTTGAATTGCAGGAAATGGCTATTATCTGTTTCAATCATCAATTTGGTTGCCATACAATTGTCGTTGATCGTGCGCAACGTTAAGTTTAGAATATATGCCTTTGTTAAAATGAAATGAAACTAAATTGGAAAAGGTAATGACAAATCGTTTGTTCATGAATAATAATTTGATGATTTTGAATATTTTTATTAGAAACTTCATTCATAAAATTTTCTTGTACACTGCCGTTCAGAGAAGTTCGGTCGGTTGGTAAAAAACATGAAAAGGTTACAGAAACAAACGAAACTAAAAACAAAATGCAATTTTATTGTATG